>JAMAHF010000112.1:0-83498 GCA_023627405.1 Penicillium sp. S1316
TTGTTAATACCTCTTATTAAGTGCCTTTATACCCTTTCACACTTATCACAACCCCTTTAGGCCTCAGGTCCTTATAAGTACTAAAGGCTATCTCTACAAGCTATATAAAGAACCAATTAACTAGTGAGCAAGCAAGCAATATATAGTAATAACCTCTACCACTAAAGTAGAACTACTAGCTATATCTAAGGCCGCGAAGTTAACCTTCTAGTGGAAGCACTTATTTAAAGCTATTAAATTTAACCCTAACCACTAGATCTTAATTCTATGCGACAACCAACAAACTATTAGATTGCTTACCAAGGAGGATCCTTAGATCTATACCAAGCTTTGACATGTTAATATACACGGCCAATAGCTTTGTCAAGAAGTTCAAGTAAAGCATATTAATATTTAATAGGTCCCTAGCGCGGAGATGCCTGCGGATAGACTAACTAAGATCCTACCAGATTAAAAATACTAAGAATTCATAAAGATACTTGGGTTAGTTAATGTAAAAAGCCTTATTATAGACTAAACCGGTATCTTCTCGCGCATAGCTAATAATTTAATATATTAGGCATGTATATAACCTCGCTAACACTGGGGGGGTGTGTTAACCATTAGTGACCGCTAGTAATTACTTCAACACCGAACTTATAGTTAGTTAGCGCCCGCTTGGTTATTTCCAGTTATTTGCTTGTATTGTTTTTATTTCCTATTTTAGTTAGTTAGATTACCCCTATTCTTCCTGTATTTAGTGCAGTATCATAGCTAGATTCAAGGAATCAGACCTTCATATTCTTGCGGTGTGGACCGAATATTACGTACGCCGCGAGCTCCGACAATATGTTAATATATCCCATCGCCGATTAACATCACGCCATGGTAGCCATCACTTTCCTCCAGCTGGATTGCCTGCCTTGCGTCCTTCCCCAAGACGTCTCTTCTGTGACGAAGTTCCAGTCGCCTCTAGCAATGTGATCGTCTCTTGGTCTAGCAGCGCCGAGTTTAGAGCAGCTCGGTCCTCCGCACTTAGTGTCTTTGGCCTCTCATCGACCCCTTCAAGGTCCCTGAGCACAGCCTTCTGATCGACATTATGGTCTTGCTGTGCGTTTGAACTCATGTTGCGGCTGAAGGTAGATACCTGCGCAGTCAGCTGCGGGGTAATCATTGTGGTCAGAAGTATCTGTACCATGAATTAAGAGACTTGTCTGGGATAGATGGGACTGGTGTGTTTCTGCCCAGTGTAGTTACGTAGAATTTCGTGGTCGGGGTGATGTCGTGGGCATATTTAGCCTCATGCAGCTACCCCGCCAGTCACCCTCTCCCGTGATCAAGGCCTACTGCGGTGAGACTTTATACCACTCTTAACACCTTTTGCCTTATCAAAGATGCTATTTTGTTGGCTGGCCCGCTTATTCATGGCTCAGGCCCTTCACAAACGTGTTTAGCCGCGCGCAGGTGGAAGTGCTCCGCAGCTTCTCCTAGATTGGGCGAGGCGTAGTTCGCAGTCGACCCAACCTTCAGGCCGTTGGATAAGAATACATCATTCGATGTACTATTCAACTCTCCATAAGGGATTAAGCTCGGATTTACGTTTTCCATACGATTTCTACCCTTCGAAGGTTTACATTATAGAGGCAAGTCTCTGGTCGCACGAAGTGAAACACTAACAAAAATCGGCTCTTGAGAACAGTAACGGCAGGTACAGATCTATCCAAGAACAAGACAATTGTGGAGAGACCCCAAAGTGCCGTGTTACTAGCTGGTAGCCCATTCCCACGCCTCGGCCTTGATTTTGTTCATCATCTCTTCAACTTGTGCGATACCATTTGCCCCAGCCATGTCAGAGGTGTCCTGGTTGAGTGGCGTTAGGGTCTGTCCTGGGGCTGCATTTCCTTCGAACCTATAGAACCTTGCTTTTTTGCCAACCGCGATTACCCCAAATTGCTTCTTGAAGGGTAGATCTGGTACCTTGAGCTTGGTGACGGTGATTGCAGCGTTGTGGTAGATGAATTTGTGACCTTCACGACCAGAAACCATTCGTTTACTATTCTCTGCCAGGATATCTTGACTTCGCCCTCGGAGCCGTCTGGTTTTATTTGATGCAGGGCGTAGTCAAAGCCGATGTTATTGCGCAGTGACGGGGCCGTGTCCATGGCTATAGTCAAGAATCCACTCTAGAAATCAAGGTTGAGGCCGGATATAATAGACTCTGCTATCAAAGAGCCACAATGTGTCCAAGCTCAGGTGTAGCGATGGAGTGCGTATTGTAAATATGTACTGTCCAGACGAACTAGTGAGAAGCTGCAGCCAATAAGAACGCCCCTTTGATTTTGTGTCAAGTTCCGACAGCTCAATCACTGCACTTTTCGCGCCCTGCTCTTGTTGGCCCGCAATATCTCGGTTCTCTCCCTGTTGGGACTCTTTCCTGGGAGTGTGGGATCCCCACAGACACGAGCTAGGGGCGCCAATTTGTCAGACCTAATATTATTTAAGTAATCACACTGCGAGCATGCCTGCGCAAGAGATAAGGCGTCCTTTATAAATACTAACTCAAGGAAGACCTGTATCAAGTTTCTATTTGGTAGCCGCAAAAGGGGCACTTATCTCCGGAAATCATGATTCTGCCCGTCTAGCGAGGTATTAAGGTCGGTCAAGAGCACCAGGCATTTCTGGATACCTTGACACCTCGACACCTCGTATAGCTTGTCACGTGCTGCCCTAGGGTTGTCATATTAAGCTCAAACTAAGGATGGCACAAAACAAAATATCACAGCTTACTTACTAGTATAATACAATTGACTGGCCGATATTGGTCGTATTAGGCGATGCGATACATCTCGAACAACGAGCGGCGATTTGAATTGGTTGAATGAAGTATATATTGGCATTTGGGGCAAGGCATTCATTGGTGCTGATGCTCTATTGGATTGCATCTTTGGCCGAATTTTCTCTCTCTCTCTCTCTCTCTCTCTCTTTTTGAATGTATTACGATTGTCATGTTTGTTAAGCGACTATATCACCAATCTACGAGAATGAGAATCTATCAGCGATAGCTTCAAGAGCCACCCACAACCCATTGTTTTTTTTTTGCTGCTTTTTAGCACAAGTCATGCAACAAATGAACATGGAAATCTCTTCATCGGCGATTGAGTCAGAAAAGCTCCGAATGACCTCGGACATTGGTGAGTCTGAGCGAGAGGCAGGAATCCAATCGGATAGGCCCGGTTGCTCTTGCCATTAACACGCGCGCACGTGATAATGTCTCGGAATTTGGGCAAAAAAGAAGCCGCTAGAATTTCTATTCTTGGGACGCGCTTCGGCTCCGGAGAAACAGCGTTTTCAGGTTGCGTTTGTCCCCAGCCGACCGACGCAGGGCGCTCGGGTTGATCCGTTCGACTCAAGAGGCATGACTCTGTGCGTTCCCGTCTCGCTGAGAATCGATGTATCCACTTTCCACAAGTCTAGATTGTACTTTTGGCTGTTTCACCAGCGGAACTGCCGTAATGCGGCTCCGCGATGGATATTTGTCTTTTGTACCTACCAGAAAAGCATAACCTGACCACAAGTGGCTCGGTGAGCAACTATTGATCGAGTCAGTAGTAGTTGGTAAGCGTACTCCAGCGTTCATCGTAGTTTGAGGCCAAGACGGAGAGCCCCTCTACCTAAACCCCTGATGACAGAGCTGTGGCTTATCGATCCAACCACTTAGAGATTATCGTTTTGTGCTCATCGACGACTGGCAGTGACACCCTCCTAGAATGGATTCGTGACGTGGTTCGCTGCCCATGCGGCGCTCTGACTCGAGGATAGGGTAGGCATAGGTATACGATCGCGATTTCAGGCGATGGTGTGCGACGACGACGAGGAGGAGGAGGAGGAGGAGGAGCAGAGTTGCCTGGTTGTAGATTTTTTTTTTCTGGCGACTGGGGCGGTTGCATTGCAGCTTCATTTTCTCTTACAGTCTGAGGGTATTGTCGGTCTGAGCAGGGATTATTCCAAGCTGCGACAATGCGCCCAACATATGCGGTTTTTCTCAATGGTTGAACATGGAAGAGCGGTCTACCGAGTGCGGGAGGATTGTTTGCTACCTCGCCGGTGGTTGCTTTGCTTGCAGCAGAATCAATATAGTCGGTCAGACGACAGGTTTTTCGCGTTTCGACGAGAAACCCTAGAGATTGGACTTGAAGTCAGATCCGTGTTCAATATTTCGCCGATTACCTAGTCTTGGGGTATTACTACTTGCCATGATAGTTGAATCGCTGGACATTTTCAGCCCTAGGATTATGAATTAAATATCCCATCTTCGTAGATTGCTGGATATGGGTGGTGAATGACACCCAGATCCCTATGGCTCCGGTCCTACGATCGGGCGGTCCACATGGTTCGCATTCGTGGAGGGAACATATGAAGGACAGCGATGCATGTGATGGCTTGTATCAGCATTCGAACACCAACTGGCTCACGATAATTGGATATCGCATTGACCGCTCCATAACTTACATCCTTGGGTTGCAAATGGCACCAATCGCCGGGAGCATGATCGCCCAATGCGGGATCTATGCATGTGACATTAGGTGCCAACACTCCTCAGCTGCAAACACTCAGCCTCTTGCGCGAGTCAGTCATTATCTGCCGCAACCGTTCGAGCCCATTCATCCTCCATCCTCAGGCATTGAAATCTGCAAAGCTGCCTTCGTCCAGCCCTTTCGCTCTGAACCCCTGTAATATGTAGAGGCAAAATAAGGTCGGAGCAAATGGAAGTTATGGAAAACACACCTTAACATCTGATGCTGGGCTTCGGCCGCTAAAACAAAAAAAAAAGGTGCGGTATATTGAGTGTCGCCAACTCCAACGATGTTGATGACGATTTTGCAATCGTCGATAGAAGTATAAAGCCGCGCTCGTGTCGTTTCGTCCCTGCCTGTGGTCTCAGTCCAGCAAAGCATCCTTACCTTGATCCCTCTAGATTTCCTTGTGCTTTTTTTTTTTCCTTTTCTCCTCAACGTTATACCGTTTCCATTTGGCTGTACGAGATTGCCATTTGGCACGGCAACTATGGCCGGTATCACAGAGTCCCGGCAGAGTATTGGTCAGTACTTTACTGAGAAAAGGATTCCCACTTGCAGGTTACTGCACCCCACACGTGAGCTCGAGGATGCATTAAGTGACTGGGTACGCAATGAAGGGGCCCCTGATGCCCCGTTGGGCAACCTAAAGCCCATCTTGGAGATTATGAGACTTCGGCCCTTCCATATTTCTGAAGTGGAAGGATATTTGGCTGGCATATATACGGATCCGAGATCCAAGACATGCTTTGCCCCGTTTCCGCTCACTGTTGCGACATGGTTGATCCACAGTATGGTTGTCAGGTCATGGAATCAGGAAAGTGAAGACCGAGGATGGAAGGAAACGGAGATCAACAAGGTTCTGAGACACAAGATTAGAGTCATCAGGGATTCATTCTTGTGGATGAAGGATCTTTCGGGATCGATGGGAAATTGGGAGTGGAATTTGTTTCCACCCAGCGACGTGAACACTGACCGGAAAAGCGAGCGTGCCATCCAAGAGAATCTGTTATGGTTGCAGGGCGGGGAGGTGAAGAAATTCTATAATAAAAGGTCAGACCAAGTGGATCAGTCGAGGATCAACGAGTTATGGGAGATGTTTGTGAAGAACAAAAATTTGGCCGTTAAATGCGCTTTCTGCCTTGCGCAGATGGGGGCAAAAGGGAGCTGGGATGCAGAAGAAAAAGTCAACATTCAGAGCAATTGGGTGCCGCAGGAGTGGTTCGAGTATTACCAAGTTATCTCTATCCTGCTGGTATGCGGTGACAGGTCCAGATAGACGCCTGGGTAATGATTGTGGGAGGAAAATGCTAGGTATTCGGAAATTGTTGTTGTTGGTAGTGGGAAGTTCAGGAGGGATAACATCGAGAATGGGTAAGAAACGAAGAGAGAGATTATGATGAAGATTGAAGTTCCTTCCGCACCGGCTAGTCTAATATTAGCTTGATTTCGGCTCCCTCGTACAGAGGATTCTCGGGCCCGAGTTTATGAACTGCCTAACACACAAATTTGTACCCTAACCAGGGCTAGACCAACCCTTAAATAGGACGTAGGACAGCATCCCCGGCCGGCTTTAGTTCCCGATGCCCCACATTCCAGACTTTGAATATTAGGGTACCTAACTTTGGACCTTTGAGACCCTGCCGCCGGAGCCCCAAAAGACTCGGGTGCGCTTTCTTCGGGGTTGTTATGGAAACCCGTCACCGCTCCTTTGTCGTAAAAAGAGCAACAATCATCCGTCCCACCTGCCGCTTGATTATGTTGAAGCTGCCACCCAGTGGCCCGAGCCAGATGAGCCTCTTTGAATGGCGTTATCTGTATCTACGGCTGTATCTCCGCATCCGTCATTCGCTGCAGAATCAATACTTGTATAAACTTTCGCTCACCATAGCGTAGCCGATCGATTCTTGATTTCAAATTTCGAATTTGATCTTTAGATTTATTTTTGTCAGAGCATCGTGGAGGTTTGTCGGTGAACTCGCCTCGCTCGTCAGTTTCGTGACAACTAGGTACCGTCTTACTCCTGTTAGGGTTCTTAGAGCCCCGAGCGCCGTTGTGACAGCTGATATGCCTCGAGCGTAACAACCACAATTGTGTACTTCTTGCCACCACTGGCTTTAATAAGAGCGGATAAGTACAGAAATGTGTGCTGATAGCCTTTTATGAGTTCTGCTCCACTTTGAATACATTCCATGTCATTCCTCGCCCTTCGTCGATGAAAAAGCCTTTGCGAAGTACAATCCCCCCCTTTTGTCTGACTTTACATTGCCCATTCCGTCCCATATTAAAAAATACACAACCAGGCAGCCAGTGGTAAGGCCCGCGCAGCCAGCTTCCTGGCACTTGTCCTAGCTCGTCTGCCCAGTGCTCCGTGCTTCAAGTTGCCGCACCTGGGTGTTCGCAACCAGAGAACAGACTCTTTTTCAAAACGTGTTCGCGCCAGCTATTCCTTCCTTTGAAATGACATAAACTTTTGCAGGAAGCGTTGTAGGAAACATAACCGCCTCTGCCGTTTGAGGTATAGCTTATGGTAATGAAGGCTTGATCCGAAGTGCAGCATAATTTCCAGAACGTAATAGCCCTGTTGCGGAACGAGATCCCTAGATTGCACAAGGATATGTCTCGCTAGTGGCGCTTCCGCACCAGGCATCCTTGACTGATTTGATTATCGCTTTGTACTTTCTCCCACTCGAAAGTATATAAGCCGGCCAGGCTCGGAGTCTCTGCGCCTAGGTTCCTCGCAGACTATTCACTCCGCACTACTTTTGACCTTCTCACAATCTATACCCAAAAACTCGTTAGTCGACCGTTGCTCTGCGATCATGGCCGAGCTCCCGGCGAGCCTCCGCCCTACATTGGTGATTCCAGAAGAAGAGCGTGACGCAGCCGGACCCAAGAAACGTACGTTTTCCCCTTCCAGCCAGGCAATCTGACATTGAAGGATTTTGCTAAAACATCAAAAAGAGTTCTGTATACGCGTCGAAGCTGCAATCCGCCGTTTCCTTCTTGGAGCAAGAAGAATACTCGAGCCGGCAGCCGAAGAACGACTCGAGGTGATAAAGACGAGGATTGAGGAGAAATTCAAATTCCAAGAGCCCACACTTTCGAATATGATACTCTTGTATCTTGAGATATGGGATGGTCACAACGAACAGCAGGCTTATGAGAGGCTCAAGTCTGAGCGTTAGCATCTACGGTGTCATCTTGGTGTTTCCCTTTCACTCTTTACTTGGTCCATTCGCGATTGCAAAGTCCTATGAACTGTTGCAAGAGAAGTTTGTTGTAGTTCAAAAATTCAAAGATGTTTATCTCGCTGGCCACGAGGTTGATGCCTCGCGTATAATGAAGGATGAGGTGTGGCGCGGTGGTATCCAAGCGCCTTCCGTGGCAATAGCCCACGAAGCGAGAAAAATCAACAGAATATCCCTCGCACACACGCGAATGAAACCTGTCTTTCAAATCCAACACCACCATCCGACGAGCTGAGCAGGATTCTTCTTTTTGCCGCTGACCTCAGACACTTGGTTAATTGATATTAGCAGAGGAATCCAAATGTCTGTTACCCCAAAATTGGGACGCAGCTTGCAGCCGCCTCAACGTCCAGACTGCGTTCGATGGGGCTCTGAGCAAGGCATCTGACTACCGGCTTCCGGGTTCTGTTCCAGGAACAGATGAATTGTCAATGGATATCTGCTGCGCGTCCCGGTCCTCCTTCTCGGGCGAGGCCTTGCAGATTCCAGGGCGGAAAGGCATCGGCTTAGACAACAAAAGTACCAGTAAGATATGAAAGATTCGATGATGGACTTCGGCTTCAAAAGGACAGTTAGGCCGGTGTTTACCAGGGTGAGCAATGGTGCGGTGGTTCGCTTCACGGGCGAATCGGAATTGGTGTCTATAATCCATCGGGGTGCAAAGCCAATCAACTTAGTTCATTTATGGCGTACGAAGAACTTCCTCTCGCTCCTCCAATTGGAAGTTCCATTTCCGTGATCTGAAGCGTCCGGTTGCCTCCACATTCCCCCCATCTGCAGGTCGAAACCGAACTCGCTCAGCGTCGTGACACATGCCGGGCCGCCGGCAGTCAGTGGTTGGCTCCCCGTGCCAATCACCAATCCTTCGGTTTTTCATGAAGGATCTCGGCTCTCTTGCAGCGTTGTCCTCTTCAGGATATAATGCTTAGCGCCGCTTTGACTCATCGATCGAAGAAATAGACGTGTCCTATCATCGAACTGGGCGCTCGATTGGTCCTGGTTATCTCTTCGGTGATCTAGACCGCACGAGGCTCGCGTCTTAGCTCCACCCCAGAGAGAAGGGCGCCAGAGGAGTTTTGTTTTCGTCAGTGGAAGGCTCGAGCCGATTGACTTGGCCGCCGGGGAGTCAAAAGGTGCGGGCGGCACGTTGATTAGCCAGCTAAAAGATAGGTTTTGTTTTTTTGTTTCTTTGTAGTCCCATGCGCAAAGAAAAAGAATTAGATTGAGGAGAATCAAAATTTGTTAATGTGGCCAAACCAAAGCTCTAGCCCTAAGTTGCCCTCCAGCTGGCCAGATCTCGCCAAATGAATCCTTCCACGGACCTTAAAATCTAGAGGATGTTTGACGCATGTCAACAAAAGCCATCCTGGTCACTCATCTTGTCAAGCGTTCACTGAACCAAGGGAATGACGGTAGGTTCTCCAAGGTCATAATTTCTAAAGCGTGCAACAAGGCTCCAAGTCCCTTACCCGTTCTCACAAGTTCGATGTTCTCTCGGACTTCGCTCATGTACCTATCTCCGTCGCGCTAAGTCTCTTATCATGATGCAATCTCAGCCTCAGATTATAAGGCGCCAGCGGTTCTTCAACATTCTAATCTATTCTAGAGCGCCGAGACCGCCACACTCAATCAGCGGAGGTCAGAGTACCCGGTATGAAGCGTTCGCATCATGGCGTACTTATCTCTTCAATGTCGTAAATTAACCTTCTCCTTTATCTTGAAAGTTCTTTTGGGTACCTGTTGGAAATAGGAGGCGTTGGTCTCAACCAGCCCAGAACCTCTGAAGCCGAAACTATGGAAAAAGCATTCTGGTGAGGACATAACCTGAAACAACGCTAACCCAGTCTGCCCCATGATCTACAGCCTGGATCGATAGTTCGTTTGTCCACTTTGCCCTAGTTTGCGGGCCCTTCCCCACAGAGAGACGTTGACTTGCACGAGGTAATTTCTTCGACAATTCGTGCCCTGTTCTGTCCGACTCCGAACGCCTTCTTGGCTTCTATGGAAGATATGATGGTTATACTCGAATTTGGCTAGCTCTCTGAGGTATTATGAATCCGTTCCCATGAACTGGTCGATGCTGCGTTGCCGCAGCCAACGTCTGCGGGTTGACCCGCAATAGCGCCTACTTCGGTCGGTCTCGTTTCGGATTAGAGGTAGGTACTTTTGGAGGTCTCTCTGGGGATGGGTCAGCGACAAGACGGTGTTGAGATAGTCTAGTCGACTGACGCATTTCCCATGTTGGACTTGTTCATCATTTTCGAGCAGCATGGCGGCGGAGCGAAGCCACATGTATCACGAACTGCCTCGTTTCGGGCCCTAAGGAAATTGTCTACTCTTTATGGATCCCTCCGGCAGTAAGCCATATTATAATTCCTGCGTATGAATGAGGCGAATTGGTTCGCATCCGACAAAGTACCATGCGTCCAACATCACGTCCTTGAATCGAATTATTTGACAAGATGATGAGGATAGCCTCAACCTTGGCATTTGCCTTTTCATGACGAAACACAGCCCAGCCTATTCTCGGACTTTCCCATTATACACCCAATTTTTGTCTTACACGGTGTGAATTTTCACGTACCTTACGGTATCGTCATTTGCAGACGGGTCTGCCAGGCGTTGCGACGGACATTTCGGCGACTATTCCATCCCTAATACCCCCCTTGTAGTTGCCTTGATATCTGTATAGGGCCGCTAGCAGCTCAATGTAAACCAGACCAAGTAGTCTGATTTCGCAAAGGCGCGGACTATTGCGACGTAATCTCTCCTCTCGCTTGTTACCTAGGAATGCCGAAGTCGCCTGCATATAAAGCAAATTGCCAGTTCGTCAGTTCGGACATCTACACCGGAACCTATATTTGCTACCAGGGCTCTTCAATCTCAAGACTGCGCATGAGCAGATTATTAGCTCATTCGTACTCTACATTATCCGCGCCGCCAGCCAAATTGGTCAACAACAACAGCCGCACCTTCATACAGAAGATACTTCCAGAGAACATTTGAATTTCCCATTGCGCGAGATGATATTATCATTTATTATTAGTACCGCCACAGCCTATCACTACCTTATTATATGCAGGGGCGGCTGCACCCTGGAAGTGGACGACCAAGTTTGGGAGCTTGAGTTCAGTCTCAATTCGCATGGCTCAAAGCCCTTCACATTGCAACCATTGCAACCATTGTAACACCTGAATCCTCATCTGTTCCTCTGTCTATTCTCTGGTTATCTTCACTCGTATTTCTTGCGGCACAGAGTTCGCGCGCGGAGAGCACGGTCCGCATTCGGCCGGACAGGGATTCGCGTCCACGTCGAACGCGTCTTCCCCTTTTCCACTCCTTGCAACCGACAAAATAAGAGTCTTCCAAAATAAAAGTCTTAATTGCCTTCCAGAGCCCACCCAATCGCCAAGCACCAATTCCACTCCTGGACACAAATTCGCAAAACGTTCGATGTCTTAGCGTGAGAAACAAGCTGAAACAGAAAAACGCGTGCAACAACGGACATGCCGCTGTTATCAGCTGTCTTGTATTGCCTTCTCCAGTTGAAAATCTGTTTTATCGCGTGACGCCCGACAATTGATTCCTCCATTGCGTTTTGGTTGAGGCGCGCGGATTAGCCAGCGTCGCCGACAATTGCAGTGCACGCAGCACCGTCAACGCGACCGAGCGTCAGAATCTGCCTTTTTTGGTCACCTGCTGCTGCCTGGAACCTGGAAAGAAGTTGATTCCTCTTGTTGCGGGAGTTCGCGCCTAAGATTCTACTTACGAACCTCGTGCGTCCTAAACGTTCGATATTCAGCAATAGACCATCCCAGACATTCAAGTCTACCTGAAGGGCCTGCAATTTCTAGTTCTGACAAAGTTACTCGATTGTTCAAGGTCATCATGAGCTCAAATTCGATCCCATCTTGCTGAACGCGAGTGTTTTTACTCGCAGGCATGGTCACGCATGCTAATCCATCAACGAGCTTCAATCGACCAGCACCCGTTTCACTCCGTTCACCATATCTTTAACTTGAAAGGCGTACATAGCTATTCGTTGTCTTCCAACTATTGCCGCAGATTGAAGCACTCATGACACCAGCTAGTCACCGAGCCTCTCTTGCTTTATACCTGGTGTGTCTCAGTGCCCCAGTCCTTACTGCTTCCGCCTATCTTGAACATTTTTTCTAACGTTCTTTTATACTAGGAGTCAGGCGAATGAGAATAAAGCATTCTTTCAACATCAAACCAAGAACCACAAATAATACCTTCTCGGACGTCATCATGGCGTAGGCATATTGACTGAGGGGATATGGGCGAATGCCTATCGGAAGGATTTGTGTCATTGTGCTTCGCCACTGACTTCAGCAAGGTCTTCATAATAAAGGAAAGGCCGTTTGGCCGGATTGTTTCGTATTGGAACTGACCCTTTCGCCAGTCTCTGAGGTAAAGGCGAAGAAGTCCCGCGCAAAGTTATAATTAACTATGTTTGATTGCTGGAGACACGTGAGGAAGGAGAACTTGGGACGGTACAAGCCATCCTATATAGTAGTGTTTTACCGAACATTCTGGAGGGTCTGAATCTGGAAAAGTGGAAAGAATACGCATATAGACCTTTTGGAGGCAGCGTCCCGTAACAACTACATTGCGATTGTGCGGGTTATTCGGATCCTGGCGGCGCCTCGTAATTGGCGTGTCGGGTCCGCACACAGTCAAGGCTCTCGTCAACTCGGGACTAAGCATCCAGCTAAACGGCCCGAACGCAAATCCGGTGTACTTGCGTGTTTGTTACAAGGGACTGTGAAAGATATGGACTCCCTGATCCTCAATGACCGCTCCTTTGTCGGAGACAGGTACGCCTGTAGCTTCAGGGACATTCACAAAAAATCCCCTGATAAAAGATTGCGTCACTACTCTGATGTTATTTGCCTGTTCATTCAATACAGATCTATCAATAACTTCCGCTCATCAATCAAGCTCCTAGTTTGGTACTATTTATGGCACTTGCACTTATATAAGGTGAGGGAATGAGGATTAAGGATATATGTACCTACCATATCGAGTCATACATCACCTAATATTGCATACGAACTGATTCCGACAGCAATCTGGTTTATGTCTGGACATCCTCCTTCTGGATACCCATTTTCCGCTATAAGGACCATGCGGCAGGGGCTTTCCTACTCTGTGTTTATTTTACTGCTAATTTGCAAGGGGCTGGCAAAGCTCACTAGCAAGCATGAACACTTTCCAAGAGAAATATGGAAAATGAAAAAAAATAAAAATAAAAATAAAAAAAAAAGGATATATAACACGCTAGATTAGACCAGAGCCACTCGTTGCTCCTGCGGGAGACTGTCAACCATTTTACATCGCATCTAGACCGCATAGACATCCTCAATTTGTCCCTAGCATCAAATGGCCTGTACACGCTGACCGAGAAACTTCTCTATCCAGCCGTCACTTTGAATCGCAATGACGCTATGATGAGATTCAGTCCCACCCTGGCAATAAGGTCGAGCATATGCGTTAGCCAAACAACTTATTCTAAGTCAGGTCAATTACAAATTCCAAGGATAAAGAAATGCACTTTCAAGATACATAGGCGAATTTGTTATTAGATCATCCGCAAACTTTAAATAAATAGGCGACTTTGCATGCTACTTTGTAGTAGTAGTAAGCCTGGATAGCCTCCCCTTGAGTAAATCGGGAGTGGAGGTTGGGGCTATTTGCCAAGGAAAGGAAACTTTTGCGTGAGCAAGAGAACTAGTTGAGTATCACGGTGGCTGAAACTTATGGCAGAGTGGATATATATGAGGCATCCCTCCCTCGTAAAATACACCTCTTAAGGGGTCTCAAAGATAACATTGAGAGCATACATCAAGCTGCCCGAAAGCCGCGCACTACCTCTCCCCGGGGTTTTCTAGCATCATTTGAATATAATGGATGGCAAGCTATGCTTAGGATAAATAGAAAGTGATCAACTTTATCAATAACAAAGAGGATGCAATTTGTGCTTGAAGCGTGGAAATGCTACGACCCACAGCAAGAACTTCAATCTGGGAGACGACAGCAATACGCCTAAGATCTACGCCGGCTGGCCAAGCCAGAAGCCCAAATACTCTGGCTTAAGAATCATCACACAGGTATGGCTCAGAAAACTCATCCTCGGTGGTGTTCTCGTCATCCGACTGGTTGATAACATCTTTTTTTCTCCAGCGCTCCAACTGGCTGCGTTGTTTAGGAGATAGGTACTACAAAACGCTCGTCAAAATCCGCTCGCACGGCAGTCCTCGTGCCCATTTTGAAGGCACCAGGATGTGAGACAACAAATATCACAGCGTTGTAAACCTTGACAGTGTCGTTGTTTTCATCTCTGGATTCGCCGCGTATTATCAGGAATAAAAATCGAAATGCCGCGTCTCGTGATCTGGATTTATCACCTTCACCATTCGATAACGCTTATATCCACCTTCGTAGGCGGATTTGCAGGCTTTCAGATGGGCAAAAATATTATCGATTGACTGTCCTCCAAGTACATCGACCCCTAAGAAATCATATGTATCACAAAGGGTATGATACTGAGAAACATCATCTCGCAAAGAGCGAAAACATTGACGATAGCCTGATTGCAGACCCTTGAGAGCAATTTCGAACAACGGGATATGCTGGATAACGAAATCAGTCCTTTGAGGCTGGGCAACGCGTTGTAATCTAATGAAGGATGACAAAAATGGTATCATCGAGATGTCAACATTATAGACAGTATCTCTGATTTTAAGTAACAGTCTTTGAGGATCTGCTCCAATAGCTTAGGTTGAATCTGTTTTATCACTGAATTTAAAATAAAGATCATCCGGCAACATTCTGCTTCTACCTCTCGTCCAAACCTCGAGGCTCTCACTTCGACCATCATGTTTTACAGCAGCGTTCCCGCCATTGTCTCTCACCATTCTGATGATTTCCTTAATCAGAATGGCCAACCGGGTAAGATCATTAGCATGATCTTCTTCCCATTTGGCAATCTCACGAGTGACATCTTCAACCTCTGGCGGTCTAAATAAGCCACCATTGTGATAGGCTCGGACAAGATTGGGTGTTTGAGATACCCACAGCTGTGGAAGGACTTCGTGGATGTGAATAGGGTTACGGGATGTCCGTGTTTTGATTTCAAGAGTCGACTGAATTGTCACCTGTTTGCCTTCTTCTTTGATAACCAGTTTGGAGTCAGTGGCACGGTGAGAATGACTCTCGGATCGCGGAAGAGATAGGGATTCCATAATCTTCATTAAATTTCTGTGCTCCGGATCCACAGTTTGAGTCTGAACTTTGGAATTTTCACCCAGATATCCGTCAGCTTCGTAGCGCACGACGAAGTTCAGATCGGCGAACTTGTAGGAGATAATTCTATAATGTCCGGTGCTCTGGGGAATTTGAATAGTGGTGAAAGCTTTCTCAAACTCGTGCCTATATCCTCTGGAACTGTGTGGCCCAATGACCGTATAGGTTGCGGTCTCTGCCCGACAAAAAATTGCTGTATTTTTCGTGACCTTAACATTGATAGTGAAAGGTTCAAGTCCATTTTTAGAGAGACCTGGATTGATGAATGAGAGAAGTTTGCGAACATTGTTTCGATCGGTTATTAGGTCCACGGTCTGGATGTTGTATGAAGGATTTTCAAGATACAACGAGCGAAAAAGCGGCTCTAGCGGACATTCAGGATGACGAACCGCGTTTTGAGCGATATAGATAAACCCGGAGTCTTTGGGCACCTTCTTAGGGGCGTTGGGCGGACACCAAAGCGGAGGGCAGCCCGGGAACAGCAATCGTGGGGGAGGAGGACTCAATCCAATTGTAAGAAGACAAATGCTCGACCTCTGTAATGGATGACCCGGGTTCCTCAACATTTGTCAAGCCAGGGCGAGGAATATCTGCGACCCAAAGAGAAGCCATTGTTGCTTTGGATGAGTGATGCGTTCTTGAGGGGGGGGAGTGTCTAAGGAACTTATTTATGGAAGGTATTCATCGCAGCTGTTTGCTACATTTGAACAGCACACACTTGCATGCACTTGGCCAATCCCGACTCAGTCTGTGATGCGGGGAACCCTCCTCGGCAAGGCCATAGCACTGGCTAACCCTCCTAAGAAATAGTTTATCTGATAAAGGTACAACGGCCTGAGGCAGTTCCCGGGAAGCCGTTGAGTGAGGGTATTTTCTGCTTCGCCTATTGGATTACAGCTTGGAGAACCCGAGTTTGAACTCGGGCCGAGCACCAGCGGCCTACAAGACAAAATCCTCACCGTCAACCGGTCAACCGGTCAACCCAGGTGATAAGTGTTCGACCGATCTGCTTACTTCCCCCAGCCCGTCCGAGCCTCACGGAGGATGCTGACTACTCGGGATCTATGGCCCTTGCCAACGATTTTATGGTATCGGAGTAATCTACGATTCTGAGGCGGCTTCACAGACATAGTAGCTCTAGTTTGTATATTGTGTTCGGACTAGAGCTCCCATTATAGGGACGGCATCCTCGAAAATATAGAGCTTCAGCCTTGAAGTTCCTACTCCCGGGAAATAGCTCCACTGCCATGCATTCGGGTTTCGCCCGCTCGCCAATATAGGCACTCTGTTTACCTTGTATGCTGACAGTAAAATTGGGGTCAGCATTGACATCGCGACAATCTCTGGTATACCGGACATTGGTTACTCAAACGAGGAGTTCTGTATACCCCGGGGGCCATCTCTTTGTGTCGGTACTAGAGGCGGATTGTACAAAACATGGCCTACTGCGATAGAGCGATAGCAGTATTGGAATGGTACTTTGGGCGCGAAAGTCAGAAGAGAGTTGGTCAGCGACGAGGCCCATCGGTTGGCAGTGGTCTAACGTAGGTGCTGGCGCGAGCATGCCAATGGTAGTACGTATATGACGGGGAGGTGGGGGAATAAAGACGGAGTATCGGAGAATAGGATAATATGTACGGGTAAAAATTGCTTTTCCAACGGGCGTGGCACGGACTGTGTTCGTCTCACCGTAAGACCCCAACCCCAAGGCGGAGGCAGTCCGTGGCGCTTTTAGTAAGGATCCATCGCCAACACCGGTTTCCATTGGCGAGCACGTCCCAAACTCTGACGTCTGGGGCATATTTATAGTCGAGACAGCTGGCAGTCTGCTCCAGAATTCCACGTCTGTCACCGCGGGGAAAATGGGAGACTTCAAACCTGCTCCAGCGGACGAAAGTGGTGAGATTCGACCCGATTTCCCTCAGCGATCGATGAAGCGATGCGTCTAACAATTCTAGAAGTCGTCGTCGAAGGGACCAAGTTCGCACTAAACGGGCAGAATGTCTCTTATCGCTTTCATGTCAACGACACAGGCGACCTGCGGTCCGATCACTTTGGCGGTCGCGTCTCAGGCCCTATTCCAGACGACCCTGCTCCAATAATCGACGGCTGGACGGGGATGCTGGATCGGGTGCGTCGCGAATTTCCCGATCAAGGCCGCGGTGACTTTCGCATTCCTGCAGTTCGAATTCTGCAGAGTGAGGGACACAGCGTATCAGCTTTTCTATACCAGTCACACGAGGTAGTCAAGGGCAAGCCGGAGCTCCCCGGCCTCCCTGCGACCTTCGGAACTGAGCAAGATGCGACGACACTTATTATCCACCTTTACGACAAGTATAGCGATGTCGCGGCAGATCTGAGCTATACTGTCTTCCCCGCGTATGATGCGATTGTGCGCAGCACCAGCATCACGAACAAGGGCAAAGAAGCCATCACCGTCGAGTCCCTGGCCAGCATCAGCGTCGACTTTCCTCGCGAGGAGCTGGAGATCGTCGACCTGCACGGCGACTGGGCACGAGAAGCGCACCGCCAGAGGCGAAAAGTCGAGTACGGGGTTCAAAGGTAACTTACCTACTGAGCGATCAATGGCTCATGCATCTCCCGAGGCTAATTCCGTCCAGTATCGGCAGCACCACCGGCTTCTCGTCCCACATTCACAACCCCTTCTTAGCTCTCGTCCATCCCTCGACGACCGAATCGCAAGGCGAAGCATGGGGTTTCTCTCACGTATACACCGGATCATTCGCAGCACACGTCGAGAAGGGCTCGCAGGGACTGACACGCGTCTCGTTTGGCTTCCACCCTCACCAATTAACCTGGCCTCTAGCGCCCGGGGAAACCCTAGTGTCCCCAGAGTGTGTCGCTGTCTATTCCAGCGAGGGCCTCGGCGGCATGTCTCGGTCGTTGCATCGCTTGTACCGGAACCATCTCATCAAAAGCAAGTTCGCGAAGGACGGGCGACCAGTTCTGCTGAATAGCTGGGAACCTCTCTATTTCAACATTGACCAGGATCGTATGTTCCGCCTCGCAGAAGAGGCTGCAGACCTTGGAATGAAGCTGCTGGTCATGGACGACGGGTGGTTTGGCGATGAGTTTCCTCGCCTTGCTGACAATGCCGGGCTTGGAGACTGGATTCCTAATCCTGCGAGATTTCCGGACGGTTTGCCCGCGCTGGTGGATAAAATCACCAGTCTCAAGGTAGCAAACTCGAAGGAAAACCTGGAATTCGGCATCTGGGTTGAGCCAGAGATGGTCAACTCCAAGTCGAAGCTATATCGAGACCACCCCGACTGGGCCCTGCATGCGGGCAATTACCCGCGTACCGAGCAGCGGAACCAGCTGGTGTTGAATCTGGCCCATACGGAGGTGCAGGACTTTATCATCAAAGCTATGTCGGACATTCTCGAGTGCGCCAACATCACATACGTCAAGTGGGATCAGAATCGGGGAGTGGGGGAGATGCCGTCTCCGAGTACCACACATGCGTATATCCTGGGCATGTATCGCGTCTTCGACGTGCTGACGACCCGCTTCCCAAACGTACTTTGGGAGGGATGTGCATCAGGGGGTGGGCGATTCGACCCTGGTATCCTGCAGTATTTCCCCCAGGTCTGGGCCTCTGACGACACCGATGCGGTGGAACGGATTACCATCCAGTTCGGCACCTCACTTGTGTATCCCCCAAGCTCCATGGGCGCCCACGTTTCAGCCGTGCCCAACCATCAGACCGGGCGCGTTACCCCCTTCACATTCCGAGCACATGTGGCCATGATGGGCGGATCGTTTGGCTTCGAGCTGAACCCCGCGGAGATCTTGCCGGAGGATAGAGCGTTGATCCCAGGGTTGATTGCGCTCTCAGAGAAGATCCAACCCATCGTGCTGAAAGGTGACCTGTGGCGTCTCAGCCTGCCGGAGGAGTCGAACTGGCCAGCTGCTCTCTTTATCTCCGACGACGGCTCGCAGGCGGTGCTGTTTTTCTTCCAGCTAGCGGCCAACCTGAATCATACAATGCCCCGAGTGCGGCTGCAGGGGCTGGAACGTGACGTGATGTATCGCGTGGATGGGCAGGGACCGTATTCGGGGGCGATGCTGATGAATCTTGGCCTGCAGTACTCGTTTCAGACGAACTACGCCAGTAAGGTAGTTTTTCTAGAAAGACAGTGAAGAGTCCAGACGCCGGTTCGGCCGGACAGCGAGCGAACCCTATTCCGGCAATTGTAGCGAATAACGTAAATAAATAGGAGTCAACACGAGCATTGCGTAATGTACCCCAGATTCCGCCCACGCGACCCAGTCGTGGAAATTTACTCAATTTCCACAACTGGCCGATAAAAGCCCCTGGCCCCCAGCCCTGTCTGGATGTGAAACGTACAGAACACGCTGCGATTGGGCTGGTTTGCCACTCGGCGCAGGCAGAATACGGCAGTCGCTCTTGGCCGACCGGGGGGTTTGATGACCCAAACACTGCTCGTGTTCTGGGCGTCATCATGACTGGCGGAGGGCCCGAAGTGGCGTACCTGGAGGCGTTCAAACTCGAGGGATCCGTGCGACGAAAGGTCAAATGTTCCTCGGCTCTTGACTCCATAAGATTCTGGACTGTCGCTTCCCCCGCAACATCCCCACAGGTCCACCAACAGGGTCCTGCGTGCTTCTTCTTCTTCTTCTCCCGCGTTGTCGCAGTGACTCGACTCGTGTGCGGTTTACTCTTCCAGGCAATGTTGTGTGCGATTGTCTTCAATACGTGGCCAACATGCGGCTGCGAAATAGTGTTGCCTTCTTAATGACTTTGGGGGTTGTTTTGGCTGATGAGGGTCCATGTCAGAGGTTCGAGCAACTGCCGCAGTGCGCGGTATGTGATGCTCCTCGAGAGACAATGCATATCCACCCTCTAACTTACGATCCAGGAGGCTTGTGTGTCGCAGTATGTGGATGCAAACAATTGTCCTAGCACCAAAAGCTTCGTCTGCGACTCGGAATATGGTGGCATCGCCTCGTGCTACGAGAGACTCTGCCCACTGGAACAATACCTTTGTGAGAAACAACGCGCTTCGACGCGATGAATCCTCCAGCTAATTACCATTCCTTGCCCGCAGACGCGATGAACATCACCACCGGCGTCTGCGACATTCCCCCTCGCAGTAGGAAAACAACCCAGATCGGCGTGGGAGCAGCGTTTATAGCCATCTCCACAATCGCCATGGGATTGAGACTCTTTGGACGACCGCCGTTCTCAGATTCGTACGGCATAGACGATGTAATCGGTCTTTTGACATATGTATGTCTGCTTCGATATACACTAGGGACACTCCAGACTAACAAATGTCAGGTTACGGCCATGGTGGACACAATCCTGATGGTGCGAGGTGAGGAGATCTAGACCACTGCGCAGACGACAACTGACTGACATTCATCCAGCCGCACTTCACGGCTGGGGAACCGATATGTGGGCACTTAGTGGAGAGGAAATCATTCTCCTGATGAAGGTCCGTCTCGCTTCTCGCTATCAAAAAAGGCGAAATCTCACCCCCTCCAGCTCTTTTATATAGGGATCATCTTCTTCTACTTCTCCGTCGCCGTCGCCAAACTCGCCATCCTCTTCTTCTACCTCCGCATCTTCACCACTCGAACCTTTAAACGAGTTACGTACGGGGTCATGGCATTGTGTACCGCTTGGGGACTTGCAGTCGTCTTCCAGAGCGCCTTCAATTGCAGCCCGGCCTCGTTCTACTGGACTCGATTCGATGGGGTCTCACAGGGGACGTGCCTGACCTATACTGCGTTCAAAATCATGCCACCGATCAACATAGCTCTTGATCTCATTGTCATGGTCCTCCCTCTGCCGCCGCTCCTCAAACTGAATTTGCCGTTAGTGAAGAAGATCCGCGTCATTAGCATGTTCTCCGTTGGTATTCTGTAGGTTGATCCGGCATCTGCTTCGAAACTTCCACATTCTAACCATGATTAGGATCCTCATCGCGGGCACCCTCCGCCTGACGCATCTATACAACTCGATTACGACATACAACATCACATGTACGTACATCACAGGGATAGGTGGCTACGCATAGTTGCTAATCAAGTACAGATAACGGCGGCGAACTGTCCTACTTTGGCGTCATCGAAGCCCAAGTGAGCGTCATCTGCACCTGCATGCCCGCCATTGCCACCCTGCTCAAGCGGGTCATGCCCCAATGGTTCGCTTCTTCGAACGGGACGAGATACGCAACTTTCCAAGAAACGATTTCGCCGCGACGGGCAACGTTCAGGTCAAGTGCCCATACGGCGAAGCCCGCGTCGGTGAATGACGATGATATCCATCTGATCACGGTGATGTCGGACGAGTCCCATCTGCAGAAGCCGGAAAAGTCCGCTACTACGAGTGTACGTGTGAGTAGATAGGATAGCGCAGTCAATTACATATATTGCGTTTCTAGCACATTCAAAAGAAAAATTATTAGAAGTTGAATTCACGCGCCAATCCGGACTCGTCCGTCATGTCCTCGGGCGGATTCTGCGGCACCAGCAGCGTCTGCGGACTCTTCACTTTAATGTGCTGGCTGACCCATGCCTTCTGCCTCTGCACGTTGGTCTGCGCGAAATTCACTGCGCTGACAAACTCTTCGTCCCAGAGTGCCTGGCTCGATGGTGACAGCGCCAGCAGGTGGCCCTCGATGTAGCTCAGGAACATGCCGAGAGACTGCAGCGTGATCAGCGCACAATAGGGGATATGTGTGTCCTCCATGGGGAAGAGGCTGGTCCGGAGCCGCTCGCACACCCTCCTCCCGTACATCCTGCTCTCGTGGTATCGCTGGACGACGGGGTTGAGCTTGTCAATGACATCCTTGGTAATTCGCCGCATAACCTCGAGCCCAGCCTGGATCTCGATGTCGTGGACCAGGCGCGGGATGAGGTCTTTGTAGATGTCGTTGAGCATCTCCAGTACTTCATGCGTGGCTCCGAGCCACATCTCGAGCCATCGCACGCGCTTCTTACCGTCATCTTTGCCTTTATCTGATGCGTCGACTTTTTTGTCTTCGATACCCTTAATTGCGACCGTCTGCTGCTCTTTTGCTTGCACTTCCTTTTGCACGCACTTTTCAATCCTGACCGCACCAGATTTGAACAGAGGCTGCTTGGAGACCGGGTCCCATTGTTCTACTCACCCATTTAGTAATGTTTATGGGTAAAGAGATGGCACGTACCAGTCGTAAGTTCGTTAGCCGCGCGTGCCCGGCCATCCTTGGAGTCGAAATAACCAAAATGGAAGGGGATAAAAACATGGCCCTGGTTGATCGCCTCGATCTTGACGGCCAACTCGACCTGCCCTCGGCGCGACCGCACAAGCACCATCTCGCCCTCACTGACTCCCAGGCTATCCGCGTCCTCCTGGCAGATCACCACGCTCGAATCCGGATCAGCCTTCTGCAACCTCTTCGAGCGCCCTGTCTTGGTCCGCGTGTGGAAATGGAAGACATGGCGGCCTGTCGCGAGCAGGAAAGGATATTCCTCGCTCGCTTGCTCTAGCGAGGGTTTGTAATGCGCCGACTTAAGGATCGCGCGCCCGGCAGGGTTCAGCGCATTGTATTGCGCCTTGGATAGGGGCGTGCCCGTCTCGAGATCGTGCCCGAAGCTCTCGCAGTATTCCGTGTCCGTGTAGAATTTGCCGTCGCTGAACAGGCGCTCCTTGCCGTAGGGATACTCCTTCGTGCACGGCCACTGGATCCCCGAGCCGCCCGTGAGCTTCTCGTATGACAGGTCACTGCAGTCGAGCGGCCGGCCAAGCGACATTTTCTTCCACTCTTCGAAGACTTCCTCCGGATGTGTGAATGGGATGAGTGGATCGCCGTCTTTATTGCGGAAGTCCATCCGTCGGGCAAAGTCGAGGAAGATGTCGAGGTCGGCTTTGGCTTCGCCGGGAGGCTCGACGGCCTTGTGGGAGATGTGCATTGTGCGGTCTACGTTGGTGAAGCAACCTGTCTTTTCTCCCCATTGGGCGGCGGGGAGGACGACGTCCGCTATGGCAGCTGTCTCGGTCATGAAGATGTCTTGTACGACCAGGAGAAGTTCGGGTCTTGTTAGGAGCTCGCGGACACGATACAGATGAGGCAGGCTGACGAGAGGATTGGTCCCAGAGACCCAGAACATCTCGATGGATCCCGATTCGATGTAATTCAGCATGTTCTGGATATGAGTCGGCTGGTTCCAGTGCGGCACATGTGCATAGTCGATATTCCAGATGTCTGCAATCTCCTGCATGTGGTTTGGATTCTGGAAGTTGCGAAAGCCGGGATACTCGCCATCGCACCCGGTCTCGCGGTTGTTCTGGGCTGTGGGTTGGCCGTTCATCTGCAGGATGCCGCTGCCTGGCTTGCCGATGTGGCCCAATAGTAGATTGATGTTGTTGATCTGGCACGCGGCAGCCGTGGCCTGGTTGGACTGGTAGACTCCCTGCAGTGCGGTTGACAGAAGGCTTCCAGAGGTTGAAATGATCTTCGCAGCCTCGTACAGTTGACTGGCAGGGACACCGGTGATTTCCTCCACAAGCTCTGGGGTATACTTCTTGACCGTCTTCTTCAGGTCCTCTAGCCCGACGACGAAGCTGGACACATAGTGCTCATGGACCCAGTCATTCTCGAAGATGAGATGCTGGATCCCGTTCAGCAAAGCCACGTTCGTCCCCAGATTTGGAGACAAGTGAATTGTCGCCTTCTTTGCACTATCTGATGTTCTTGGATCGACAACGATGAGCTTGGGCGGGTTTGGTCCTTCTAAACGGTCAAGGACGCGTGCCCAGAGCACAGTCTGCGTGTTGGCCATGTTGTGGCCGACGAGGAACAAGCAGTTCGTGTAGTCGATGTCGGAGTACGAGCCTGGCTGCCCGTCGCTTCCAAAGGACTCTCGCATACTGGCCGCAGCAGTTGCAGTACATAGTCGAGTGTTTCCATCCCTGGGAGTCAACGTCAGAGACACTCGTGCAAGGCGAAAGAGAGGGCCTACATGTGTAGAGTGTTCAACCCGGCTTTCCCGACCATGGCGAGGACATAGTACTCCTCCAGGAAGAACTGCCCCGTGGTATAGAAGCCAATGCCATGGTTCGTAAGACGTGACTGGATGTCTTTCGTGCGGTTAACAATCAGCGACATGGCCTCGTCCCACGAGGCTCGCTCCAGCTTGCCATTGCGCCGGATCAGAGGGTGCTTCAGCCGGTCGGGATGGTTGATCGAGACCCATCTGCGACCGTATAAATATATCTTTCTCTACGGTTTGGAAAAGTGTTCGAAGAGGTACTGACCCGATCAAGCCCTTTGGTCCCAGCCGTCCCTTGTTGACTCGGTCGACCGCACGGCCACGAACACCCACCACCTTGCCATCCTTGACGCCGATATCGAGTCCACAACCGTTGCTACGATGATCAGCCAAGAGATCTCGGTGGAGAGTCTGGGGAATCGGTACCTGCAGAGCACACAAGCACTCTGGACCCATTTATCTGGGGTGTCGACCACATGCGAGTCGCACCGGGTCGGCCATTGATGCTTGTACGGAGTGCGCTCACCCCAGATGTTTTTGATGGAGTCCCTGGTCTCGACTACTCGGGGCATCTTGTGTTGACGAGTTGGACAGGATGAGTTACAAATCGCAAAAAGTGTGGTGGGCTTTATGCCCAAGTGAAGTCACGATGATGTATGCGGCTTTTTGCCAGACTTGGATGCATCTGTGCCAGGGTCATGAAGATCTCATTCAACTTTGTTTGATTCGATTTCTATTTGATTTCAAGGGTATTCGCCACTTTGAATTCATGCAAATGAGCAGTCAAAATGTCTATAGCCTACGCAGACGCAGTCCAGCTAGTTGAGAAGGAGGCGCGCCGCCGACGGGCAGCGTTCATATCTAACAGCGAAAAATGCTCAATATTCAACGCGCGCGACCGGGCGATTTCAGAGTCAACTTGTAGTCCGGTCTCGACTCCAGAATTCGACACATCTGCAATGGATGGTTTTGCGTTGAGTTCTCTTGCTACTCACGGTGCGAGCCCGGAGAGCCTGGCGACGTTCGAGGTCAAAGGCACGACGACAGCAGGCGATAAACCACATTCAAACCTGGACGATCCGAGGGATGGGGTCCCCCCTTGTGTCGAGATCATGACGGGCGCACCGTTTCCTGTCGGTGAAGATGGCGATCAGTTCGACTGCTGCGTGCCAGTTGAGGAGGTGACACTCGTTCAGAACAAGCTTTCAAATCGCCGGTACATGACCCTTTCTAAGCCTGCAAAATGGCGCCAACACCGACGAGTAGCTGGAGGTGACTTCGGACAGCATGATCGAATCATCGAGGTCGGCGAGCGCGTCAATCCGCAGCATATCATGGCAATGGCCTCAGTCGGCCTGACAGAGATTCCAGTCATGCGAAAGCCCCGCGTCGCCATCTTCTCGACAGGTTGCGAATTATTGTCGTCTGAAGAAACAACTCATCGCTTCATGATTCATGATGCCAATGGCCCATACTTGACAGCAATCCTTGCAAAATACGGCGCGGAGGTCGACTTTCGTGGAGTCGTCCACGACAATCCAACAGCGTTGGAGAATGCCCTTCTTGAAGCGCTAGACGAAGAGAAGTACGACATCATCCTGACATCCGGAGCAGTATCAGCAGGTCGCTGCGACATGGTCCCTGGCGTGATAGACAGCATAGGAGGCCGAAAAGTCTTCCACAAGGTCGCCGTGAAGCCCGGCCATCCTCTCCTCTTCTCTGTCCTCCAAGAGACAGCAGCATTCTTCGGTCTGCCTGGCAATCCGGTGGCGGCAGCAGCGTGTCTGCGCTTCTTCGTCCTGCCATACCTGCGTACGCTCCAGAGCCAGCCGCCAGAGCAGCCACATCCAGCTCGGCTTCGAGGCCCCAAGTCGACGAGGCCAGTTCTGGGCTTTCGGAAAGACGCCGACATTTTCCGACCGGCCATTTTGAGCCCATGTCGGCAGTTTGCGCAGATCATTGAAGACCACAGTCCAGGCAAGACGAAGCCTTTTCTGCACGCAAACTGCTGGGCGCATATTCCAAGCGGAGTAGACCACATATGCGACGGTGCAGCGGTGGAAATATATCCTTGTGATTTCGTGTAGTTTTGCTATGAGGCCTTGATATCATCTGCCCAGTTCGTCATCTCTTCGCTCATCTTCCGCGCTTGTTCATATTCAGCTCGAGTGTTCATGTTAAACAACCAGTTCTCATCATCTGGTCGAATAGTCGTGCCCTTCGATTTCAGAACCACAGCCTTCGGGCCTAGAATCCCCCTCCGTACATTCTCCTCGAGTACGGCCAGTGCCTCCGGGGTCCAGATCCCCAAGAGAGGCTCGTAGATGCCCTCTGCGTTCTCAAAGCACGTAACAGCGCCGGCCATGTGTCGATGTAGATAGTGCATAGCGGAGACCGAAAAGAAAGGGTAATCGCAGGCGAGGACTAGCCAAGTGGCGTCATGATCGCAGCGATGCGCCGAAAGAAGGCCAGCAGCTGGGCCCAGGTCTTCTGTTGGGTCGTCGTAGAGTATGTGAACAAGAAAAGACGAAGTCGCAGTGTGCAATAGTAACGTAGTGTCGGCCACGAGTTCTACACGGGGATTCTCGAGGATCTCTTTGAGAGAAGTGGCAGTCGGCAAAGAGAGAAAGACGGCATCGGACTCTGGAAAGGCCAGATGGAGCCTCGACAGCTGTTGCTCGTAGATTGGGATGTCGCTGGCGAGCCGGAGCAATTCCTTGCGTGACCCCATTCGCGTGGAGCATCCCCCTGCCAGAAGGAGGGATTTTGTGGAAGACGTCATCTTCATGACTCGATACGTGAGGTAGTTAGTTTGGGTTTTGAGTCAGCTCTGAAGATATTCGCAAGTATAAGAATGGGCTCGAGAGGCGTTACATAACCGTGACATCAGAAACATATATTCACATCCACCACAAGTCTACAACATATCTACCACCAGAGTGTGGTCACTCCCGTGCACCCAGCAGGAACCATTATACGAGTTTCTAAATTAAGTCTCTTTCGATCTGATGGAGATTATGACCCTACAATAATTATTACGATCGTGGATTCTCCGGGAAAGCTTGCGGCCCAGCGCCCGAACAGGAAAACGAAGGCACCTATGAAACAAGCTAGACGGACTCGGAGTCTGACTGGCATTCCATCGTTGGCAACGGCTTTGCCCTGATGGTCGGCTTCTCCGAGTTAGAGCTGAAGAAAGAACTCAGCGCTGACGAGTCGCGGGATGGGTTGATTGCCTGACCCCTGAAGGCACCGGGTGCGGAGAGAAAGAAGGGAAAAGAAGGAGAATTGAAGAAGAAGGGATCGTGCTCCTTCCCGGTAGTTGCCTCAGAAACCATCAAGCCTCCGACTCGAGTCCATCACTTCAAGGGGCAGAGTCTTCTCCCAAGCGAGGGACACTTTTCCGACAGCAAGTGACACGCGAAGCGAACTCGAGCGGCGTCATTTCCCAACGAGGAGCAGGATGGGGCTCATCCGGGGCCTGAGCACGCATGACTCGCTAGCCCTCACTTAGCGTCAACACTGGGGAGAGACTTCGATCGATCTGGAGCAGACCGAGTGGGCCTGGATCCCCACTGCTGCGGTGCCATGCGCATGGAATTTCCTGTTGAGTTGGGGTTGGGTCGTGAAGTGACGATTCTTCTTCTTCAGCCTCTCTGACACCTGCTGCTCCATCTTCACCACCAGGTCCCCGAACCCCTCCCTGTGAGCGCGAACAGGTTCGACCATGAAACAATTCGCATGCGATCTGCGGTCTCCTTTCTGAGCCCAGCCCGTATACAAAACTCCCATCTCCGCGTCACCCCCCATCATCATCCGGTCTCTTTCATCGGTTGACCGAAATGCTCGACACGCTCCCCCTCGGGGTCAGGTCCCTGTCCATCTTCGTTGTCTCGGCGGTGATGCTCGGGCTGGCTATCATCGCGGTGGCGATGCGATGCTTCGTTCGCCTCTACATTGTGCGGGCATTCGGTTGGGACGATGGGCTGATGTTGCTTGCTCTGGTAAGTTGGTCGACTCTAGGTCGTAGATACTCTGACTGACCCTGCAGGCGCTGTTCATCGCCCTCTCCGTACTCTGTATGATTGGACCGCTGGTGGGTATTGGTCACGAAATGAAGGATTTCAAGAGCCTGGCTTCCCTGGAGCATGCCTTGCTGGTAAGCCGTGCCCTTGGTGAGTGCTCGAAATGAGAAGAAACTGACGCGGGCGTCCAGGTGTGGTGGCTAGGCCAGATGCTGTATATCTGGGCCTCTGCAGTCTCCAAAGTCGCCATTGCCCTCGCCCTCCTGCGCCTCGCCGTGAAACGCCGATATCGCATTATCCTCTGGTCTATCATCGGGGTTGTCATTACCATTGGCTTGGTATTCTGGCTCGTTCTGCTGTTCGACTGCAAACCCGTCTCATACTTTTGGCAGCAGGTGACCCTGTTGACAAAGGGCAAATGCATGTCCACAGATGTTCTCATCAGCATCGCCTACATGTACAGTTCCATTACCATCGTCTGCGATTTCGGCCTGGGCATTCTTCCGGCTTGTTTGATTTGGGGGCTGCAGATGACGCACAGGACCAAGGCAGCTTTGGTTGGAATTCTCAGTTTGGGAGCAATGTACGCAAAAGAGTCCCCAAGTCTCTCTACATAGACTGACAATCCGCAGTGCCAGTGTCGCAGTGGTTATTCGCCTGCCCTACCTAAAGCACTACGCTGACAGGGAGTTCCTCTGTAAGTCCCCCAAGGGTTTTAGCATCCAGTTGGCCCTAATATTGGCAGACTCTACGTATCAAATCGCCATATGGTCAGTCATGGAAACAGGCCTGGCCATCATCGCAGGAAGCCTCATCACCCTCCGCCCATTATTCCGCTGGTTCCTGGACGGAAGCTCCTCGTACCGCCGCAGGAGACGCAGTGGCCCTAGCGGAGGCAAATACGCGCTCTCGAATCTCACCGCAGACGCGTCGAAACCGGGCTCGCACGAACCGAGATACTGGCGGCCGGACGTGGGGGAGGAGTCGACAAACGTGGTGGTGACATCGGTGTCAGCGCAGATGGGCCAGGGCGAGGGCGACAACAGCAGCCAGGAGGACCTCAACCCTACGCAGGCCCCGCGCCACAAGAACCAGGTCAGCGTCCACAAGACGTTCGTCGTCTCGGATAGTGAGCACTATAAATAGCCTAAAAGTGACATCACAATGATGCCAAGACTTGTATATAACGCCTTCTTTTTCCATCACTCTTTCTTGATTGCACTTTGCCTACTAAGAAACTAATCATCATGCCTCCCAAACACGGTTCCAACACTCATCGCTACCACAAGTAACCCCCCCTGTTTCAACCTCTCGCCATACCCCTGCTAATCCACGCAGAATCGGGCAATGGATGCCCCCAGACTACGACGCCCACCAGGAATGGCTGGGAGGCGTCATCGCTCACGTCGACAGCAAAGCAGAGCATGAACTCCATCCTATCCTCAAGGAGTTTCAAGAGCTGATTGAGACTAATACCCGAGTCTACATGCTCATCTCGGCCATGTTTGAAGAGATCCCCCGAAATCGCCACTACCGCACCGACCCCACCGGTTCTTCCGAGATTCGCGACTACCACCACATGCTGCGCGTGTTAAACTATCTGCTCACCACTGCACCGTCCTGGAATGATTTTTCACTCCGAGTTGGCCTGGTCGGCCTCCCCATCAATGCCGTCTTCGACTGGTCGATGGGGACGCCCAGCGGATACGCCGCGTACCTCGACCCCGACATCAACGCGATGCTGAAGAAGGTCCTCAACGCCTGGGGCGAGTTCCTCACGTCGCCAGAATCAGCCAAAGTCTTGGGTGAAAACGAATACGGCTGGTTCGGAGAAACTGGGAAGCACAATCTGATGCATGTCGCCAACATCCCGAATGGATCCGATCACTCCTTCGACAAACTATTCGTCTGCGACCCGTCGGCCAAATATCACGGATACAAATCCTGGGATAACTTCTTCACTCGAGTCTTCCGGCCGGGAATCCGCCCGGTCGCATCGCCTGAAGACGACAATGTCATCGCCAACGCCTGCGAGTCGCAGCCGTACAAGGTCGCGCGAGGCGTCAAGGCCAAAGACACTTTCTGGATCAAGTCGCAGCCATACTCCGTGTATGATATGCTTGCACACGACTCCCTAGCCGAGCAGTTCGTCGGCGGAACCGTGTATCAAGCCTTTTTAAGCGCGTTAAGTTACCATCGCTGGCACGCGCCTGTGAGCGGCAAGATCGTCAAGGCGTACGTTGTCGATGGGACATACTACTCCGAGCCCCTCTTCGAAGGGTTATGGGGCTCTGAGAACGACTCGACCAAAGAATCCAGTATCGATCCGTCAGGCGAGGTCATGACTCAAGAGTACTTGACGGCCGTTGCGACACGGGCGGTGATCTTCATCGAGAGCGACAACCCCGCGATCGGCCTGATGGCCTTCCTCGGCGTGGGAATGTGCGAAGTGTCGACGTGCGAGATCACCGTCAACGAGGGCCAGCATGTGCGCAAGGGCGACCAGTTGGGCATGTTCCACTTCGGCGGCTCGACGCACTGTCTGCTGTTCCGCAAGGGAGTGGAGGTAGATGGTTTCCCCTCGTCGGATGTACAAAGAAACGTCCCTGTAAATAGCAAGCTGGCAGTTGTTAAAGCGTAGTTTAGAAATATCCTGATTGATCGTCACCACAGTGGCTCCTCGGCTCGCGGCAATTTACTTGTACAACGTGCATGTCTCCCCCGCGTAACCCCGCATTCCTTTCGTATGTACATCTTTCTTAAATGATAATGATATGGCCTGGGGTGATCTCTGCGCCCGGCAGTTTTTAACCTCGGCGATGGATCTGAATCGCATCAAACAGCAACGCTGGGAGTCATCCGTCACATACGACGCTGGCAATGTGATCACCTACATCCTCGCCGTAGGCGCAGACGGTAAAGACCTGCGACGATGCTGGGAAGAACACCCAGAGTTCCATCCCCTGCCGACATTTACCTCGCTTGTCGTGATCAACATGATGGGCAAAGTCACGCGCGACATGGCTGCGCTTCTGCCGGCATATACGCCCCTGGAACATCCACACGTACATGCCGAACACTACCTCCGGCTGAAGGAGCCGCTTCCGACGTCTGGCACCCTGGTCTCGCAGGCGCAGATCGCTGACGTCGTCAATCGGCGATCCGGAGTCGCGGTTATAGTTGCGATAACGACAAGCCATTCTGGCTCAGGAAAGAAAATCCTGCTACAATGAATGGACTTCGTTTCTCATAAGAATGCCAGCCGATGGGGCGTTAAAGCCGTCCTCCTTGAATACACGACTAGCTACGAAGCTTCCTGATCGGTCGCCGGACTCGACTGTCAATCATCAGACGACCAGTGAGCAGGGGCGACTGTATCGAGCGGCGACAAGCGAGTGGAATCCCATGCATATCGACCCCAGCCACGGAAAGCGTGCCGGATTCCTCGGTTCCATACTCTCCGGAACGTGTACGATCGGGATAGGAGTGAAGCATGTTATCGATTCATTTGCCGGCGGGGACTCATCGCGGTTCAAAAGGGTCAAGCTGAGATTGAGCAAGCCGGTATTTCCGGGAGAAGTTATTCAGACACAGATGTGGAGGGAAGAAGACGATCGGATCGTATACCAGCAGGTGGCACTCCGCGGGAAGGTTGCGATATCCCACGCAGAGATCCAGTTGAGGCCTGAGGAGAGGAGCCTGGCTCGGAGCCAGTTGTAGAATTCTTTGCAATAACAACTAGGCAGTAATATATGGATGAAATGCTTGCGCACTTGTTGAATTGTCAAAACTACACTATATAGCACAAACTATAATCGTGGAGAGTATAAGATACAGAGAAGAGTAAGGACTGAACGAATGGTTTTCTCAACATAAAGACATTGCCTTAGTTGTTCCCAGAGCGGCCAGTCAGTCGCCTAAGCGACCCTGCATGCAGTTCCAGGACAGTAGCCGTGGTCGCACGCAAAGCTGCAGAGTCCGAGATAGGAGTCATCCAGGCCGTACTGAGGCATACCACGAGTGCCGGTAGTAGGCGGAGTGGGGACCGGAGCTCCGTACTGCGTGCAGGTGCAGGGACCTGGAGGGCAGTAGCCGAAGTTACAACAGAAGCTGCAAAGACCGACGTAGTTACCAGGGCCAGTACCGGCGACGCAGACCTGTCCACCTCCTGGTCCGCTGGTAGTCGTAGTCGTAGGCCGAGTTGTTGTGGTGGATCGGGTCGTGGTGGACCTGGTCGTAGTGCGTGTAGTGGTGGACCTGGTTGTGGTTCTTGTGCTGGTTGTTCTGGTAGTGGACCGCGTAGAGGTGCTGGTTGAGCGTGTGCTGGTTCTGGTGGAGGTGGGCGTGTCGCCCCATCCAGGCGGCGGAGTCGGGGTATGTACACCGAGGGAGGGAGTTGGCGCGCAGGTCTGGACATGCAGGCCTTGGGTCAGGCTATTAAGGCCAGCACTTTGGAGGGAGTCGATCGGGCCTGGTGGAAGAGTTCCCACTGTGGAACGTTAGACAATACCAGAAATAAACAGACTAAAGGTAGTTACATACCATACGGGTTGAAGTTATAAAGCCCGCAGACACAGCCATCAATAATCGGCAGCAGACTGACACCGGACTGGATAACTTGACCATTGCGACTGAGCGAGAATGCCTGTGATCCGACACCCATGGGCACCGTAAAGGCGCTTGCTCCGGCCGGGGCGTCAAAGACCTGGACATTACCACCAGAGTTGACGGTGACAGTTGCGGGCTCGGTGAGAGTTGTAACGACAAAGACTGCGTCTTCCATTGTCTCCCAACCATCCGGCCGGCCGTTGAAATAGTTCCCACTTCCGTTGTTCGCAGGGACCATGCAGGTGTCGGTGGCATCACAGTTGACGCCCCGAGGAGCAGGCCGATACCAGTAGACGAGAAGATCTTCAGTGATATAGCTGTCCACGGTCGTAGCACCATCCTTGTACGCGGCGATGAACGGCTTGGACATGTCCATCCAGCCATCGTGGGGCCTAGCAATGTCAGCATGAAGCGAGAACGTATGCAGGAGGGACGTACATATCGTTCACCCATTTGGAAGCGCCATCATCCGTGTGAGGAGAGCTGAGAGGACCGATATAGTGAGACTCGCCGTAGTCATTCCAGGTGACGATTTCAATGAAACGCGGGCCCATGTCGAGAACCTGCAGCCAGCGATCGTACCAGAGCAGGTCTCCAGGGAAGACCCAGTTCTTGCTGTACGGAACCTCGGGGCCAAAGTGAGTGAAGAACCAGGGAGAGACCGCTAGACAGATTAGAAACACTTCTGGCTGTAAACAACGGGATAATCTTACGAGCGATGTATGCCTTTCCATTAAGAGCCCTGATGTATGCCTCATCGCCCTGCTCAACGCTGACGCTGGCACCGGGCTTGGGGGCTTTGTTGTTGCCATCGTTGGGCCAGGCCATCCAGTTGAGCAGACCGTCCACACCGTCCATGTTGGTGCCCATTTCAGGGTGGAAATTGGGAGCGAAGAAGACAGGCTGCCCCGCAGCGGAGCGCATCGCATTGATGTCCAGACCATCGCCAGCGAAAGAGGAGACAAAGACCTTGCCATCGACCTTGAGCTGCGCAGGCAGACTGGCATACTGCGCGATCTTCTGACCAACCTGGTATCCCTGGCCAGTATGGTACCAGTTGAAGTCGAAGGAGATGAACACCTTCATATCATTGTTCGCGGCAGACTGGTAGGCGAGGTTCAGCTGCTGATCCGTGTAGGGATCGACACCGATGTTCAGGGCAAAGGCATCAATCCCCAGGGATTTGGCACGCTTCATGTCATCGTCGTAATCTGCAGCCGAGTTACGGTTGCTAGTGATTCCGATCTACATTGATCGTCAGTCATCCTCGACGGATCGACATGTCAGAGCAGGGGGTTTACCATGAAATGCGCAAACACCAGCCGATCAGTGGATTGCCTGGCCTCGTTGAGGCTCGAGCCGGGAGCAGCATGAACGAGGAATGGCAACGAGCACAGCGCTCCAAGAACGGATCGTAGCTTCATCTTGAACAAACGACTGTTTCTCTGTCGACTCTGAGATGATACTGGCTTTCATTCCTGAGCCAGTACTGGCCTTATATAGTATTTCCTGTACGCTTCTGCTCGGTCAACACTCTACACCCTCAGACTCTATATTTTCACCGAAGTAAATACGGAGAAAGCTGATTGGGTGCAATTTCCATCCCTGGTAGCATTCGCTATTCGCCCGACGGAAAATAAGCGATGTCACAGTAGGACACACCCCGTGGGGAGGTATACATCCCCGCATTATAGCCCGATTAGGCTCTGCAAGGGAAAGGGGCGCGGTAGTTCTAGCGAGAGTTTATGCGAAAATCTGGCGAATCCTGCTGCCGAACCTGTGAAGAAAGCAATCTGCCGATGCATGGGTGCAGCTGATCTCGCAGTTCGACGTTCTCCGTACGACGTGAATTTGCAGGTAGCCTCAAACAAGAACTGGTTTCGCAAGAGGCTTGTCCAATGCTTGCGTCTCTTGCGGCTACTCTCGGCGAATTGTCGTCGCTGCGCGTGCCGGATTTCTTGAGCTTGTAGTATTCATCCGCGGTCCTCCCGTTCTCGTCCACTACCGATGGATCAGTGCCCGAGTCTAGCAGGAAGTGCATGTCCCCTAGAGTTGCATAGTGAAGCGCTGTTCTCCCCAAATCTCCCGTGCGTTGGGGTCGGCTCCGTGATAGAGAAGCAGCCTCATAAACCTCCGACCCTGCTAGACAGTCGCGTGTGCGTGGAGCGGTGTTTGACCGGCATTATTAGCTACATCATGGGTGGCACCCCCGCGAAGAAGTGCTTCCATTATTTTCGTATAATCCCAGACGATGTGGCCCTCGCTCAGCCGTTTGTCTGCAGGGATGCCCATCCACAGGAGGGTCTGGCACGTTCTCTACTTCTGTCCACGGTTGGCTGTGAGTAATGTATGCTCCTCCCACCGTGGTTCTGGTATTCTTCAGGGAGCTTTGCGAGATATCAGCACCGGCTTTGCGCATTTGCTCTACATATGTCGATCGGCCTGCTTCGACGCCGGCAAACAGGGCAAGCCGGTGCCATTTTTCGTGGAGGGCCTCGCACTGGCGCGCAGGGTATCTCAAAAGGCCCTGCACCCCCGTCGAAATTCCCCGCTAGCCGGCGCGACGAACCCTGGAGGTATGTTAATCTTGCCCCTTCGGGTAACGGACATGGCTCAAAAGGGGCTTCGAGTCCACGCCAATTATTCATGAACATGACAAGCTGTAATAGCCGACTGTACTCCCAATCGTCTGACCATTTCCTTCATGTGCGAAATCTAGCAGAACCTTGACCACCTCCCTTTGGCCGTAAGCCGCTGCATCTTGTATCATCTCGATCAAAAGGGCGTCACCGTATTGTAGTCGAAATGTTGCACGTAAATTCGAACGGAAGCCGCAGTTCCTGAACGAATCATTTCCCAAATTTGGGCTCACGTACGTGGCAAAAATTTGCGCCGTCAGCAGCTTGACGGCAACGCTGATACTCTTATTTGATGGCTGAAAACGTCTACCAAACACGATCCAGCCTAGTCTGTGGGCTTTTGTCGCTGCCCTAACCCAGAGGTGCAGGCTCCTGTAGAAACATTCCCGTTGATAAGTCCGACGCAACCCATTCTCCGGGATCGGCCCCAGTCATGATAGTGGTGAGGTAACGTCACTCGACTGATCAGTCGATGCTGCTAGCGGGAAGTAAGCATGGCGCTGTTCGAGTGGATTTTCTCGATGTGAGCTCTGGAGGCATCCATCCTGCCCAGTCAACGAGCATCAAATCCTGGGATGGCTACCAAGCACCGTTCGCTATCACGATTAAACAGGCTGTCGGAGATGCGATGCTGGTATCTGCTGTCGGTGGAATCCGCACTGGCTCAATGGCCGAAGGCTTTCTTTAGGATGGACTCGATGCTATTATGTGTGGTCGGTGGTTTCAAAAGTCCCCTGGGCTTGTCTACACCTACGCTGAGGAACTGGGGCTAGATGTGAAGATGTCTATTCAATACGGCTGGGCATTTAGAAATCTCCAAAAGTGATAGTCAACCATAACTTAGACTTCCCTCGCCTGAGGCAACAGAGGGATAAACAATTAAGCCGGAATACAACCAACACCATCCAAATCTAAGAGCTCCTCGTCCTGGAATCTGCATTGCCACTGCGGCGGCTCTCCACTGGGGTTCGTGAGAGTAACATTCTCGGCACGGATGTTGTCGCAGGACTGTAGCCACGTTAGGGCGATCATAACCAGAGTCGAAGGAGACATTTACCTCTTCGGAGCCACAGATAAGCTGGCCAGCGACAGGATCGTCGGCGCCGTTCGCAGTCCCCCATATATTCTTGAAAAGAACATCAGTCAAAATCACCTTCGACGGATGGCCCTCGCACTCGCTGGCGTTGATAGCTCCGTAGCACTGGTCGATCTGGATCGCGAGGTTGTTGTTGTCGTTGATCATGGTGTCGTAGGTAACGTTGCGCACGTACCCAGCACCGCCACCGCCGACCCAGGGAGGGTTACCCTTCTTGATCGCCTCTGCGCCGGGCCACACCTTGAGGCGAGCAGCGGTCGTCGTATTGGCCATGGTGTTGTTGTAGATGTAGAGGTCGGAGACGATGTCGTACTGGTACGGGTAGTTGCCGAGGGAGCCGACAGAGATACCGTGCGATCCGTTGCAGTGTAAGCCTTGGACAATGATGTTGGTGCTGTTGGGCTTGAAGGAGACACAGTCATCATCGTGGTTGATGTTGGAATTTTGAATGACGACGTTGTCTGAGCGAAAGGTGTCCCACCCGTCGAGGTTGGATGCCCACGCGGAGGAGGAGGAGCGGGAGAAGATGTCCATGTCGGAAATGAGCAAGTCCGAGCTATTCGCGATGAGGTTGTGCCACTAAACATGCTAGTCAGTTTGGCTCCAAGAATCGGTTAGATTTAGAACTTACGTTTGGTGAGTGCCTTAGCTTGAGTCCGGTGATGGAGCCTCCGCGCCAGCCGTCGGTAATGAAGAGGATGGGCCGTTGAATGGTTCCATTAACAGCATATTCGTCGTACCAAGTCTGGCCATTACCGTGGATTACACCAGTGCCGGCGCCGTACAAATGGATGTCCTCGCCTCCCCAGACCCACCACGAGCTGGCGCCCTGGAAGTGAAAGCGGAAGAGATTGTGCTGCCAGAACTCGATGTCGGTACCGAATTCGACGGTTCCAGTCAAAGCAATGTCGATGTGCTTCAAGAAGCGAAGATCTAGAGGGCTGCGGATGGTGTATTCCTTGTCAAGCACGACGGTGCCGCCGTTGTTACATTTGCGCAGAGCAGCGCGAATCTTGGGGGCGTCATCGTCGCCCTTGCGGCCGGGCTTGACGTAGCAGACCTTGCGCCGATCACGGCGAGTGTCGAGGGGAATTGCCTTGTAGGGCTGGTAGGGGCCCGGCTGGATGTTGGGACGCTTTGGGACTTTGGGGTCTTTTGGACCAGGAAGAGCAGCGGATTCGGGGGCAAAGGCCAGCAGAAGGCCTACAAGAAGGCTAACAGCGCCTTTTGCGAGCATGGTAAGTAAATTGCGACTTTGAATTGTCCTGATTCAAATGACAATCCATGATGAAGTCAACTCTTTTTATGCTTCAATGGCCAAGTATACTCATGCAAACGATCGCAGGGTAAACGGGTCTTGGAGGCTCAATTCCTCCGCATTCTTCCATCAATCGGCGACCCCCAGATTTCCCCGCGCCTCCGGAATCGCGTATTTAGGCATCGGTGGCGGCTAAACAGGCGAAAGTGTCCTTGCGCAGGATTCATGACGAAATTAATCCGTCAATTGAGGGAGTCGTGGGAGAGATGTACAAGCTTGAAATTGTTAAGCGACCTTGGCAGTGGTCATTTAGCCTGATCCATCCACATCGCTAGGCAAGGCCGGGGGTCACTGCAATGCGAGAGACATACTGGCTGGCGCTGGGCTGGTTTTGTTTGCATTCAAGTCCTTCAACGCCTCCTCGGCCCCTTCTAAGCCGCCCTGCGTGGCCTCGAACGGATGCCCGCGAAAGCTCTTGTCCTACAGCGCCCGTGTCAGGTACCGCGCAAACATGCACCATAGCTCTCCGCACCGACCACAATACGCTTGATTGTGCTCTTGATTAGCCGCTTTGAGAGACTTCTTCGCTGGCGTGACATTGAACCCGTTTGGCAGGATAAAGTCCATCAGTCTGCTCGGAGCATCCGACTGGCGGAGTACCTCTGCACTCTGCGGGATAATTACATCGTCAATCACATGTCGAGCAGTTGAGTGGCCCACCTTCTCAAGGAGGTTCTTTATCGCGCTGACTGTCGCTTCAATCGCGTTAGAGTAGTCGACTACTGTGACGCCCTGGCATCTGTCGAGGTGGCTTTCCACGTAGGCGGCGGCTTTTCCTGCAATCGCGATGATAGGAGGGATGTTGCTGTTACATGCCAGCTGCATTGGAAACAAGCCAACTGCAATTGATGCCATAGACGATCAGGAGATCTGTGATAGACTCCTCATGGGAAGGAGAGCGACACTGCAGCAGTGATGGCAACCAAGAGATATAGTCGCGGCTGTTACATACAAGGTTTGCCTGTCCAGGTTGATTGTCGGTATGATAGACTGGTCTTCAAACGAAACATCGGCCAGTAGATGGAAGGTTATGTGGCTTGGTGCAAGCGTCCCCTGGTATGATTAGCCAGCGTCGGCTCTCGGAGCTTGAGGGAAAGAGTACCGGTTTACCTTCGGTTACTACTACGGCTGTGGAGAGAGGACAAAGGGCAATGTATGAGATGGGAGGGTAGCATGGCGGCGCTCTCCTCCCTCGGAGCCTTAGCCAGTCGCACCATGGAAACCGTGGCTGGACGGAGGATGAAATACATATTTGAAATAACAGCGCATTCGAGCCGATCCTTTCGCTAGTTCCTGCCATATTGTCGCCTTGGTTGACCGGGATTTTGCCCAACTCCACTACCGGACGCACGATGTTCTCACCTGTTGGCCAGCCTGCAATCTTCTACTCCGGAGACGACCACTTTGATTAGGTCTCGACCAGGTTGGCTCGGAGATTGGGATGTCAACGATTGTAGCTGTTGGGACTGCAGAATTGATGGCCGACTTCTTGTTGAGACCAAGAGAGATGCAGCCATATCCAAAAAAAATCCTCGAGGGAGGCGACTTCCTAGCAGGTGTACAGTTGTTAGTTAGCTTGATAGGTGGTGAGGTAAGCGTCGGAGGCTCCCACCAGCTCGTCTTCTGCCATCGGAATCCCCCACATCGCCAACATCTCCCACTCATCCTCGCCATGGATAAGCCATTTCGGTGCCAGGTTGCAGGCTGCAATGCGAGCTATATCCGGAAGGAACATCTGACTCGCCATGAGGCACGGCATCTCCGACGCCAGTCCTTCGCTTGCCCAACGTGCGGGAATGAATTCGGTCGCAGGTGAGGAGCCCCTCCTTGCGATCTGCTGCCTGCTCTAACGGCATATCAGTGACACCCTTCGGCGACACATCCGACAGAGTCATGGAGTAAGCAATCCGATCAGTCGCGTCCGAGCCTGCGCCAGCTGTCGGGCGTTGAAGGCCCGCTGCGATAGAGGCGCGCCATGCAGGGAATGTACGCGTCGCCAAATCCCCTGTTCACTGAGTAGCAGCCCGCCTACTACCAGTCGAGTGGAAAAGGAAAAACGCGCCATCGCCGTCTATTTCACGGTGTTCCATCCTCACTGGCCCTTTGTCCACCAGGCATCGTTCCAGAACTACGAGGAGGGCCCGCTGCTCGTCAAGTCGATTGTGGCGATTGGGCTGTGGGCGACGGGCGAAGAGAGCGCTCGGGCGGCCGCCCTCGAGCTCCACAGAGTGCTGGGCTCAGCCCTCCTTGAACAACGGGTTCGACCCATCCATCTATCTCTATACGTCTTGAGTAGTATACACTAACTACGATATGCAGGAAAAGTGGGAATGTCCGCACCCCGTCCGCGTCCCTGACGCTGCCTGGCCGATCCCTACATTCCAGGCCATCTTACTGTACATTCTATTTTCGCTCATCTCCAAAAACAGCGTCACGATAGGCTTCTCGTTGAAGCCCGTTCTACCTGCTGCAGAGATGGACCTCCTTGCTTCTCTTATCGCAAGTTGCAGGCATCTGGGAATGTTTCACTACCCGACGATTCTTGGACAGTATGCCAATGACCATGTCAAGGCCTATATCTGGATCGGGGTGGAGGAGATCAAGCGATTCAACTTAGCCTTATTCAGACTTTGTAGAAGCATTTCGTCATCGGGCGATCGATGTCGGCTCGCTGCGTCGGAGCTACAGTTTCCCTTGCCGACAGGTGAGCGACTTTGGAGTGCTGTGACGTCGGCGGATTGGCACGCCGAGGCATCGAAAGACGGCACGAATCTGGACAAGACGCGTGGGCCGAATGAACCTTGGGTCTCCGAGTCAGCGGAGCTGGTACGGTGTATAGACCCGGAATCTGGATTCTTATGATATCCTTTCGCACTGTCGGCCGCCGTCGGTTTGCAGCCGCCGGATGATGTGATACAGGTCCAGGCGCATCCTCTCCAACAGCCACAGTGTATAAGTAGGTCTTTTCAAGCTATGATCTTGAGGCCATCATCCTGTTCTCAAACTCAGAAACGCGATGGCTTCAATTAACGCAAATGACATCTTCCGCGTCGACGGCATCGTGGCCGTCATCACCGGAGGCGGAAGTGGTGAGCACCAACAGGCCGATCTACAAAAAGCGATGCTAATCTCTCTGGTAGGTATTGGCCTTATCATGGCACGCGCCCTCGCGCTCAATGGGGCACACAAGGTCTACATTTTGGGCCGCCGCTTGGAGGTACTGGGAAAGGCGGCGGCAGAGCATTCCAGCATCGTCCCAATTCGCTGCGACGTGACGTCTAAGGAGGACTTGCAGTCGGCCGTAGACCAGATCACGGAAGAGGTTGGTTACGTGAACCTCGTCGTCGCCAACTCCGGCACCATTGGGCCTCCTGTTCGGTTCAACCCCGCTGCTACAATTCCTGAAATCCGCGAGACCCTCTTCAGTGAATTCTCCATGGACGATATGAACGAGTGTCTGAACCTCAACATCACGGCCGCCTTCTTCACCATGACTGCGTTCCTAGAGCTTCTGGACGCGGGCACTCGAAATGCTCACAAGGGCGGCTTTGGACGACCCATCGAACAAGGCGGTGATGTTCCCTCCATCCAGAGCCAGGTTATCTTCACAACCAGTGTCTCAGCATTTAGCCGGCACTGGACTTCATCGCCGCCGTATCTTACGAGCAAGGCGGCGATTATGCAAGTCACCAAGCATGCCAGCACGCAATTGGCCCGATTCGGCATCCGTGTCAACGCGATTGCACCAGGACGTGAGTTCGAAGTCTCGTATCGCAAGTCCCAGCTAACCAGTTGAACAGTCTACCCCTCCGAACTTGCATCCGTGTTGATCCAGAACCGCAAACCGGAGACAGAAGCGTTCGACGACCAGCGGTTCATCCCGGCGAGGCGGTTGGGAGGCGACGAGGAGATGGCGGGCGCGATTCTGTATCTGAGCAGTCGTGCGGGCAGCTACTCGAACGGTTCGATTCTGATCAGCGACGGTGGGCGACTGTCGGTGATGACGGCGACGTACTGAGGAGGGAAGCTCGCATGAGCAACGGAAGCCGAGGCTGGACGCGAAAAGGGGAAAGAGGAAGAGAAACCTCAGCCAGAGAAAGACGGGAAGGGGGTTGCTGAGTCAGCTGTCGGCGCACTTTCGGCTGTGTCGGCCGCCACTAAGCCTGTTTTAGACTAGCCTCTCCGACGAGCCGGAGCTGAAGTAAGCTCGACTTAAATAGATTCATTCATTCACTGCAGCAGCCTCACTTTCAGTGTCTCCTTCTGAATTTTAAGTCCAGCATCATCATGCCGTCGGACCAATCCCTCCCAGCTCCCAACGTGTGTGTAAACTGCAAGGCTCGCAAGAAGAAATGCGACAAAGCCTCGCCAAGCTGTGGCTACTGCACAAGGTAAGCCCCACGCGAGGGCACGCTTCTACGTAGCAGCGTTGACTAGCCCAAAGGAAAGGATTACGATGTCAGTATCGGCGCCCCAAGGTTGCCATTCATTATACAAGATCGATCGAGCGTCATTTGGGCCTGGTCGATGGTGCCGAGTCCAATCCAATTGTACGTCCATCGCTGCTACTTCAAAAACTAGTCTACACATGCTGATCCCCGATCTGCGAGTCAGGCACGCCTCGGGCTGGGCGCAACATCCTCCTCCCTGGAAAGTACGCTCTCTCTTCACGCACAGCAGATCATCAGCACTACCGGCCAATATCTCGACGAGATCAGCGTCAGATACTTTCAGACGATTCACCCCTACATTCCAATCATCTCGCGCGAGCGCTTTCACACCAGCCTCATCACGTTTGGAGCCACTCAGCAAGCAGATTTCGCCCTCCTTTTGCTCAGCATGTGTTTGCTCACGTTCCGCCCGAGCCTGGACACGGACACCACAGCACTATACCTCAGTAGCAGATCGCTTTTCCTGCAGGCGCAGACACTATGTAAGCCTTCACTTCGACTAGTTCAGGCAGGAGTTCTGTTTGCGGTCTTTGAGTACGCTCAACGTTCTCCAGAACAAGCGTTGATCACTGTCGGTGGCTGTGCGCGTATGGCACATACTGCTGGCCTGCAGCGACCTTCTTACCTACCAGTACCTAAGCCCGCTCAGGGGGATGCAGAAGTTGAAGATTCCAACGAGCGCACGAACACGTGGTGGGCAATCATGATATACGAGCGGTACAGTTGCCCGAGACCCTCCGCTGCGCCCGCTCTTGAGTGTCGCTGACATGCAAGAGATTGTTCCTCTGCGAGCAAACCGTAATAGACCAGCCGCTGGTATCCAAAATGCCGGAGATATGCCTGACCTCCGCTCCGCAGGACGGATTCCGCCAAGCGGCACAGGCAGCATGGCTCCTCGACCGTGTCCTTGGCGTGTTGTCAACCCCCAACTCGGAAGACAGACACACGCGGCTGCAAGGACTAGATCTGAAGCTCCAGGCATTTATAGCCGTGACTAGTGAACCATCCTTGGGGGGTTCGGGCGTGTACTGCTGGGCCATCTCCATCGCAATCCGGTAAGTGCCACGAATCATTGCTTCAACAGCGGTTGACGCGGGTTAGGGCACTATTTCTCCTCCATCATCGGCTTTTGAGCTGTGATCATGACGGCAGTGAAGGGTCAGCTAATAGTTCTTACGCGGCGCTGGATACACTAACTAGGATGGTTGTGGATATTGCCGAACTGCATAAACAGCTCTCTTCTGAGAAAGTCGACGCGCTTCCACCCAGCTGTAGATATATACTCAGGGCGGCAGTGAAGGATTGGCAGTCGAAAGACTCGGGGGTGGAGCCTGGGCTAAATTTGGTCAAGGAGGTAGACGAACATTGGGGTGGAAGGCAGTAGCTGTTGAATATATATCTCGAGGGCTTGATATGGATGACCCACTGGATCTCGCCAATAAGATTAAGTATATGTATGACAGAATCTGGACATCCCTGCTTGACAGGCTCAAGACAAGATGCCGCAGATAATAGTTAATGCAATGGCTGAGGTGATACATCGCGTACCAGTGCAGATCCAATGGCTGACTCGTGGGGCCCCTTTCCCCAGAGCGAGTCGGATGCGATGCCTCGAGGTGGAGTCAATAATGAGGCGAGTCTCGCCCCTCGATCCGATTTATAAGTCCGTCGCTCGATCGCCTGTCTGCAAATCCAGAAATTCTTAATTCCTCAGGCTGCCCCTCGAAACGAGCTGTCACAACCCATCAATGCAGGTGCGATCCAACCCTCCTGCCCGCGTGCTCGACTGCAGCACCCCTGGCTAAGCCATGGAGGATTACCTCTCTCCAGCCCTTCGCCAGCCTCCGTTACCCGACTCGGAGAGAAAGCGTCTGCGAGAGCTGTCCAGGTTCGTACCTCTCGCCCCTCTTCGCGATGGCTTGTTTTGCTTATTGCGGAGGAACAGATACTACTGTACAATCCGCCAGCCCTCGACCGTTGCCGAAGAGTTTCTACCGACCGCCGCGGACGAGGACGAGGAGAAAGAGGCTGGAATCGCGCATCTCTCGTCCGACATCACCCTGACTGCCCTCACCCAGCTCGGAGTCTATCGCTTCGGATGCAATCGCTCGTTTGTCTCGCTCATCGACGGCGAAAATCAGCACATCATCTCCGAAGCGACCGCCTCCATCTCCCTGCGAGACAGCAAACGGCACCGCGAACTCGACGGCCTCTACCTCGGCGTTACAACCCTCGATCTGATCTTTGGAGTTTGCCCTCATGCGGTGAAATTGTTTTCCGGGCAGGATGTGCCACACTTGCGGAATACAGACAACGTGACGGCCAACAGCACTCGCTACATTGTGCGCGACTTCACCCGCGAAGAATATTTCAAGGACCGACCCTACATCACCGAATGGCCTCATTTCAGATTCTATGCCGAAGTTCCCATCTACAGTCCCTCCGGGCATGTACTTGGCAGCTACTGTGTCGTCGATAACAAGCCTCGCAGCGACTTTGGTGAAGGGGATGTTGTCGCCCTACAGGAGATCTCCGATTCGATCGCTCGCCATCTGGAAAATGTACGAACTGTCCACTACCACCGACGGTCTGAACGGCTTGTGCAGGGGCTGACGGCGTTTGTCAACCAACGACCCAATCATGGGGATGAGTCGGTCCTCCCGATTCCAGGAGGCGAACCGCTCTCTTCGAGCAAGATGACGGCCCGCGCAACTCGTCAGCGTTTGCAAGCAACGCAGCCAGACTATCTCGGCAGCGGAAGCCTGTCGTTAACCACCGAGGTGACTGCGGAATCTCCGCCTTTATTCTGCAAGCCGGAATGCGGCGTGCTCACCGATGCTACTTCTCTGTCAATCGCCTTGCAGGACCCGGTTCTGGACAAGCCGATCACCGATACTGTGATCAACTCCTATTCACCAGTCAACTCTGTATTCGATGGCTCGAATGGAGGAGGTTCACCGGTGCTGCCAGGAAAGGACACAGTCCCTCTGTCTTCCCGGATCTCTTCAATCTTTTCTCATGCTAGCACGCTATTACGGGACTCCATGGCCGTGGACGGGGTGCTCTTTGTTTACGCCTGCCGATGCAATTCGGGAATGTTCGTAACTCCTTCTACGTCCCCCTTTCCTTCCTCAGATTACTAAACCTACAAAGTGTTCCTTCCAAGAACGACTTAACGGACTGGGAACCTCTTCCCAGGAACGCGGACCCCCGAGACCAAAGTCATTCGCCCTCCTGTCTCCCGGACGCCCAACCCCAAGAGACCCTATGCGACACCCTTGGCGTGGCGTTGGAGGACCGTCAGCTTGGAAGTGCGAGCGATGAGGAGCAGACCGCAGTTCCGAACTCCCTTCTCCAACATTTGATCGTGGCACTCCCCCACGGCGGGGTGCTTCATCTAGATGAGGCCTTCGAGGGTGCTGTGGACTTTGGTCCTTTTGATTCGAACCCCATACCATCCATCGAAGCACCATTTGAACTTGGTTATACTTCCCCCTCGTGTGAACGGAGCAACCTACAGGTGCTTGCAGCTCGTCTTTCCCGGTGCTTTCCCCCAGCTAAGTCGCTGCTGTTCATCCCGCTGTGGGATTGGAACAAGGGGCAATGGCTGGCAGGGACATTTGTGTGGACCGAAGCCACTGACAAAGAGCGATCATTAGGGCTGGACGAGTTGAACTACTTCAAAGTGTTTGGGGACTCGATCATTTCTGAAATCGCTCGCCTGAGCTGGGCTCAGAAAGAAAAGTCCAAATTCGATCTTATCTCTTCAGTCAGCCACGAACTCCGCTCGCCCTTGCACGGGATGCTGGCCAGTGCTGAATTACTGTCTGCCTCGACCCTCGACCCTGAACAACGAGATATCGTCAAGGCACTCGAAACATGTGGGATCACTCTGCTCGACACGATGAACCATCTCCTAGACTTTGCAAAGATCAACAATCTCAAGGTGATGAACAAAGCTGCTTCTTCGGTCACCAGTTTGACCAGTACATTCGACTTGGCTGTCCTGGTGGAAGACGTGGTGAACAGCGTTTTTTCCGGCATGAGGCACGCAGCTGCGGCCTCTACCCCGATACAAAGCCCCGTCTCCGAATCAGCACACGCCACATACAGATCTCAATTGTCAGTGGTCCTTCGGATTGAGGATCCGCATCAGTGGAAGGTGGAGTCGATGACGGGTGCATGGCGACGAATTGTCATGAACATATTGGGAAATGCCCTCAAGTATACTGAACAGGGCTTTATTGAGGCCTCCTTGTCCAGGGTCGGATCAAGGGTTGAAGGACCATCGGATGTTGTCCACTTGTGTGTCACTGATACTGGCCGAGGAATATCGCAAGAGTTCTTGAGAAACAAGTTATTCTCGCCATTCGCACAGGAAGATTCTCTGTCGGAGGGTGCTGGTCTCGGGATGAGCATTGTCAAGCAGCTCGTCTCTTTTCTGGGAGGCTCCATAGACGTGAAGAGTGAGCCCGGAGTTGGTACCCAAGTCGACATTTACATTCCTGTTCAACCAAGGTCGGGAACAGAGGTAGTCGCCGTAGACAATAATACACCATCTGCGATGAAGAGCAGCAATTTCTCACTGATCGGTCTCGGCGCCTACCCTGAGCTCACAGAAGAACCGACAGGCACTTTGAGCGCTAACGCCAAGCGGAAAATCTGCCTGCAAGACTTTTTCACCAGCCTGCTTGCTGCCCAACATAACTGCAGTGTCGGGATCGCAGAGTCGCTTGACGATGCGGAGGGCGATGTTGCAGTAGTCGAAGAAATTGGATTGGCACAGATAACCAGCAGTGTGTCACTGCAAAAGCTCGCAGAATCCAAGTTCACCCATATCATATGTCTTTGTGATGGAACCTCCTCTCTCGCTCCTGCAAAATATGTCGGAAGATGTCCGGTCGTCTGTGTATCTCAACCGTGAGTGGCCCCTCACGCCCTTATTTACTATGGCTTATGTTTGGATAGATTCTCCCCGCGAAAAGTAATGCAGATTCTAGATTCCCTTCCGGAGCCTGGATTGAGGCCTGTGGAGCTTGCCACACCTCTGATTCCTGCTCTCGAGCGTCTGGCTCTTACCAAACCTTTGTTGAAGATACCACCGACGAGCCAGGTTACTCCGTTGAGCGGCGAGGAATTGACGCCCGGCGAGACGTCAAAGGTTCTCGTCGTAGACGATAACGAGATAAATGTCAAGGTATGATACCAGCGCGGCCCACGCCATCCGTGCGTCACAGCTAACATTATCGCCAGATTCTGGCCAAGTTGATGTCTAGGCTCGGCTGTGAACATGTGGCAGCGATCAATGGGCTGGTCGCACTGAACAAGTATAAAGAGTCACCCACATCATTCAAAGTAATCTTGATGGGTACGTATTCCGTCAACCTTGGGTTGGCCAACCAGGCTCCGCTAACATGGCAATATAGATATCTCAATGCCCGTAATGGATGGTATAGAGGCCACTCGACATATCCGGCAGTTTGAACAAGAGCGAGCTTTGATCCCAGTCCAAGTATATGCAGTGACGGGGATTGCCTCGGCGGCGATGCAAAAAGAAGCACTGCTGGCGGGCGTCGATGAGTATCTCGTCAAGCCTCTCTCGCTCCAGCAACTGAGTAACCTCATAAAACCTCACCTACAGCACAAATGAGGAGGCTAGAGTATGGTGTGGGAGTAATTTCATGAGGATGTTGCACGATTGAATGACATTGATTTTGATACCCGAATTTCCGCCTCGAGGTCGCATCGGGGTCTTTTATAAATCAGCAAACTGTAAATAGAATAATCCAATAACCTGATTACCAACTTCACCCCGCACACGGCGCTTTGTTAGTCCGCCCCAGCCAATCGTCCGCGTATTCCTAAATTAGGTGGCGCTGGGCAGCTGAACATGAGATCTCAAGAACCGTGGAACCTCCGGCGGCTAGCTTCAACAGGGGAGGAGTATTGAGAGACATCGCGAAGATGCCTGGAAAGATTTCCTCAAGGTACTCATGGATCCCTGCTACGTAGATGACGGTGTACTAACATGATGTTCCCTGTCGTTGTAGCGCCAGCATCCAGGCGGGATGCCAGGATGCCGTCCGGGGCTTTTTCAACCGGCTCACCACCGACGAAAAGAGTTTATTTCAGGCGACAGACAAGCCCGAACAATTGATCAATGATTTGGTTGATCTGGATGAAAAGCACAAAGCTTCAGTCTCGAGGAAAATCGTGCCGAATTTACAAGCCTTTGTGACCGGGGTTGACCGGTATGCGGGGGCTATGGATGTGATTTCCTCGACGGTGTCGATGATGTCTCCTATTTGGGGCTGCTGCCGTGTGGTACTTCAGGTTTGTTCCTTTTGTATCCACATACGCAGTATGAATTAATTGAGGCCGTTTAGATTGCGAAAGAGTACAGCGAATACTTCGACAAACTGTCCGAGATGTTTGAAGAGATAGGATATAACCTGACCTGTCTTCGTCGCTATCCACGGCTTTATCCTGATAATGATGTCCTGAAGGAGTCTATGGTCGACATATTTCAGGCGATCGTGGAGTTCTGCGTTAAAGCCCGAGAGGTCTTCCAGCAGGGCAATAAGGAGCATAGCACGCCGCGTGTATTCAATTCGATAGGTCTGCGTGCGACTTGGAAGTTGGTATGGAAGCCTTTTAAAGTCCAGTTTGGCGGCATTATCGATCGAATCAAGTCCTCCATGTCGCGCATCGAGCACGAGGTTGACCTCGCGGAAAAGGAGCTTGCAAGCGCCAGCCGTGCCAAAGCCGACGACGAACGGAAACTACAAGCTGCCCGGTGGGATACATTTGTTAATAGGCAAGAGATTGCTCAGATGAACCAGTGGCTGGCTCCGGCTAATCCTGTTGTGAATCACAACGCGGCCACGAAGCTCCGACACCAGGGCACCGGAACATGGTTCATCGACGGCGAACCGTTCAAGAAATGGGTTTCGACAGACCAATCCTTCCTGTGGCTACATGCTATACGTTAGTTCCTACGTCTGATCCTGCAGCTGTGGTTTTTCCTGACATGAATCATACAGCTGGCGGAGGCAAAACGATTCTAGCATCGACAATCATTGACTGGATCCGACAGCACAAGGAGCGAGCAGGAGTAGGTCTGACGTATTTTTACTGCGACTACAAAGACAAGCAAAAGCAGTCACCGACTCGGATCATTAGCACAATCCTGTCTATGATTGCAACCAAGAACGAAGACATCTTTCGGCGAATATATGATTTTTTTGAGGAGCAGCTCAAAGAAAATCCAGCGTACACTCCAGAGTTCGACGAGCTCCTAAATAACTTCGCTGACTTTGTGGGCGACTCGCTTGAAGAGTTGTATATCGTCGTTGACGCGCTCGACGAGATGGAGGATCGGGAGTGTGTGGCGTACGCATTCAAGAAGATTTCGGAAACTTGCAAATGCGCCAGACTGTTAGTGACGAGCCGCCATGAAATTGACATAGCCCGAGCATTTGAAGGTGCGAACAGCACGTCGATCGCACCGGGCGATATCGCGGGTGACATTGAGCTGTACATCAGGTCAGAGATCGGAGCAAAGATCAAAGCTAAGAAACTGAAGCTCAGAGACCCGGGCTTGCAGGATATCATTTGCGAAAGGCTGAACGAAGGGGCGCATGGGATGTTCCAATGGGTCAAATGCCAGATCGACCAGCTATGCCGGTTGCGCAACGACCGAGCGATCCGGAATGCTCTCGATGACCTGCCGAAAACCCTGCACGATACGTATATCAGAATCCTCCGCAAGCTGGAGGCCGAATGTGCAGACGAAGTTGAATTAGTGCAGCGCCTGCTCCGATGGCTGGTGCGCGGAACAAGAAACCTCACACTAGACGAACTGTCTGAGTGCGTCAGCATTGACCCAGCCTCAAACAACGAGGCATTCGACTTTGACTCTGTCTTCACTGACCCAGAGGACGTTATCGAGCTCTGCGGAAGCCTAGTTATTACATCCTCGGACGGCACGGTTTCGTTGGCACATTACACCGTTAAAGAATTCCTCGTCTCAGATCACATCAAGCAGCTCATGCCAACGTTTTTCGTTGGTTGCAGCGATGTGCATGCGGAGTTGGCGAGCGTCTGCCTGACTTATCTGTGCTATGAGGACTTCTCCGCACTCCCAGATATTCCTGCAGAGACACTGCTGCAGACACATGCCAAGTACAAGTTATTGAGATACGCAGTCCAGTCATGGGGGGCCCATGCCCACCTTAGCGACGGTGACGAGACTGTTTTTGACCTGACAATGAGACTTCTTCGGTCCGAAAATGATAGCAGAGGAAACTACGTTCTGTGGTGCCGCGTGTACCGATACCTCCACAAAGCGACGGGGCAACGTTCCAAGGTTCCTAGTATCTCGCCGCTATACTTTGCATCTCTATTTGGACTGCCCGAGGCTGTCTTGTCTTTGCTCGAAGAAGATCCGGAGTCGGACAATGTGGAAGCCATGAAGGCCGCCTCATCAGCCGGTCATGACGCAGTCGTCAAGGTTTTCCTGGACCAGCCAACACCAATCGAGTCGACCGTTCTAGAGCAGTGTCTGTACGAAGCCTCTGCCGCTGGTCGTGACGAGGTCGTGAAATTGCTCCTAGGATCGGGCGTTGACGTCAATGGTTCAGGCGGCAAGCATGGAACAGCCCTCCAGGTGGCCGCACTAGAAGGCCGACACAATGTGGTATCTACATTGCTCGAACATGGCGCTGAAAAGGAAGTGACCTGTCAAAGGTATGGTCGACCTCTATCTGCGGCCGCGGAAAAATGCCACATACAAACCGTGAAAATCCTCCTCGACCATGGCGCGAAGATCAATGGTCGTGGGGGCTGGCATGGCTTTCCGCTCATATCTGCAATCGTCGCCAAAAACATGCAACTGGTGGATATATTCATTGGTCGGGGAGCGGACGTCAACGCTCTCGGCGGGCGCTATGGGTGCCCTCTAATGGCGGCGGCCTCGATGAATATGCTCGACCTGATCCGGTCACTAGTAGGCCACGGGGCGCGGGTGAATGATGAGAACGACAAGGGTTCCGATGCCCTGTACGCCGCTTGCATTGGTGGCCATTTGGACGCTGTTGAACTTCTCCTCTATCTCGGTGCGGATGTGAATGCCAAAGGTGGAAAGCATCGGAATGCGCTCAATGCAGCCAGTGCCACCGGAAACATTGAAATCGTCAAATGCCTGATTGCGTCTGGGGCAGATGTCGACTTCTTCGATGAGCACTACGGCAACAGCGTCCAGGTAGCCGCAGCGGCTGGTCATGACGAAGTTGTCCGCATACTGGCCGACGCCGGGGTCGATGTCAATGCGCCGAGTGGAGATCGCGGTACAGCGCTGATATCTGCGGCTCAGAATGGCCATACCAAGACTGCTCAGCTTCTCTTCCAACTGGGGGTCCCTTCAGGCGATACATACGAAATGACTAACGCGCTGATGGTTGCTGCCAGAAAGGGATTCTCCAAGACCGTCCAGCTCTTGGTCGATGAAGGAGCGTGTATGGATGATGTCAGCACTCTGGCCACATATCCAAAGTGCACTGCGTTGGAGGCAGCCGCGGACAAGTCGCATCTAGAGACAGTAAAGTTGCTGTTGGATCTGGGCGCCGATGTCAACTATGAGAATGAGGGCGAATACGGGACTCCCCTCATCGCCGCTATTCTCGGCGACAAGCCGTACACCCATGTCATCGCTGCCCTGCTTAATGCTGGAGCAAATGTCAAGGCCACGGTAAATGCTGCTGCATGTGCCGGTGGTTGTGCGCTGGGGGCATCCATCTTCCGCAGGGACAGCGACCTTTGCCTTGACCTCATCAGGCGCGGCGCGGAGGTCAACGAAACCAACGGTTTGTATTACAATTGCCTCCAGCTAGTTATGCGTTATGCAGATGAACGGTTTGTGGACCTACTGGTTGATAACGGTGCCGATATCAATCTCACCATTGAGTCATCTGACGATGAGGAACAAGACGACGGTACAGTGAATGCGCTGCAGACAGCCGTTCTCTATGCAAGCAAGGAAATGGTGCAGAAGCTGATCAACATGGGTGCCGATCTGCATGTTGAGGTCCCCGGCGCCAGGTATACATCGCCACTCCAGGTGGCCAGCGTTAGAGATGATCCATTAATTGTTCGAATGTTGTTGGACAAGGGCTGCGATGTCAATGCGACTGGGGGGCTCTATGGTAGCAGCTTGCAAGGTGCAGCTCACTTTGACTGCCTGGAAGCGGCCCGCATATTGCTGGGTGCCGGTGCCGATGTTGATGTGGCCAAAGCCGGATCAAAGGGCAGTGCGATTATGGCAGCCAGCGTAGCAGGCCATACCGAGCTTGTGCAACTTCTAATACAGAATAAAGCCAATGTCAATTTGACTGACGACACCACTTACAACTATCCACTCCAGGCTGCTGCGTACTACGGCCATGATGGCATTGTTGAAGCCCTGATCGCGGCGGGCGCTGATCCCAACCGCGTAGGAGGCATCTGTGGGACGGCGTTACAGGCAGCCGCTAAGAGAGGAGAACTCGATATCTGCCGCGTACTATTGGAGGCAGGAGCTGATCCGAACATAATAAGTGGCAGATACGGCACTGCCCTTGCTGCTGCCTACTCTGAGGGGTTTTATGAGGTCATTCATCTTCTTTACGAACGCGGGGCGTGCCATAGTCTACGAGGAGGAGAGTATGGCAGCGCACTTGGTGCTGCTCTTGGGGGTTCGTGCCAGACTCTGGTAATAACCCTTCTTCGACGACATCACGCCGACCCTAACCTTGCTATTCGGAAATACGGCTCTCCACTCCAAGCCTATATCTGTTCTCGGAGAGCGGATGATGTTTTCGTCACCCTGTTAGCGCTTGGGGCTAATGTAAATGCACATGGTGGGCTGTACGGTACACCTCTTATTGCAGCAGCAGCGCATGGAGACGAGGAAGAGGCAGCAGCGTTCCTGGACGCAGGAGCACAGGTGAATATGTACGGCACGTTTTACCACCCGACAGCCCTTCACGGTGCTATTAAAAGCGGAAACCTGTCTCTAGTCAAGCTTTTTGTTGAACATGGAGCAGACATCCATATCAAAGACTCGTTTCATGGCCCACCCCTAGAGTACGCTGCAAGTCTGGCTGAGCTGAGGATTGTGCGCTATCTTCTGGCACTTGGCGCTGATATAAACACCAACAGCACAGGCAGATATCACAATGTCATGCAAGCGGCAGCTATAAGCGGTCATGAAACAACGATTCGCTACCTAGTCAATCGCGGCGCCGAACTGCATGAAAGGGGCGGAAAATATGGATCTACCTTGGTGGCCAGCGTCCTGAGCGGCGACCCTGATACGGTCGAGCTTCTACTTAAGCATGGAGTCAATGTGAATACGCGGGGAGGTATCTTTGGGTACGCATTACAAGCAGCTGCGGCAAGAGGATCAATATCACTGGTCCTCCTGTTACTTCGATACGGAGCGGACATCAACGTAAAGGGCGGCAAATATGGGACTGCGTTACAGGCAGCATGTGCATTTGGAGACTACGAGCTAGTCCAGCTGTTGATCGAACGTGGAGCTAACGTGAATACAATTGGGGGACTGTGTCGTACTGCTCTCCAAGCAGCTGCCCTGTTCGGGCATGATTACCTGTGTGAGCTGTTGATGAAGAATGGGGCCGCTTGGAGCCTGGCCGATCGCACCCTCCTGCACTTCACAGCCAGCCGACTAGATAATGCCGATGAGATACTGCAGGCTGCTTGGGAAGCACAGGAAAATGGATGGCCAGAAACTGAAGGCTCCGACGCGGAGTGGACGGATGAGGACGAACAGATCCAGAGTGACACCGACGACGAGATTCTTACGCTAAATGTCGAGTCCATACCTCTGTTTGATGAATCTCGTCGCCCACTCGTCGAGATTAACCAGTCCCGTACTCAGAGTACAGGAGTGAATACTCTTGTGGCAAAGGAACCCGTGGTTGCTGTTGCTGAGGGAGAACCCTGGACCGCATTGGACTGGCTCCAAGTGGAATGTGGTGCAGGTGGCGATTTCGCCTAGCCAGATATACTTTTAGAACACTGCGAGGAGAGCGAAAAGTGCCAAAATATTTATCTCCCTTGTCTATCTCGTGCATGCCTAGACCCACAACCCAGATCAACTCCCCGCCACCAACCTAAGTTCTTGTACCGCGTGGAGCATGATTGGTTCAAGGCAACAGGCTCCTCGCTCTTACATGATCACGGTTAGTAAGGGTGGGTGAGGCATGAATCGTATGACTAACCAACATCCGTCCGCAGTCGTTTATTTCATTGATCTTGCGCAGTTCCTCGTATCCTGGGACGGACGAAATCCTAGCCCCGGTTGTCGGAAACTCTCCACATGGAGGATCGACCTGGCGAATACGAGGCTCAGGAAAGCCGACCAACGCCACAGGCTTCAGGGGGAATCCGCTGCGCAGACTGTGAGATTCCCCGATTGTTCGCGCTGTCCGAATGACATTTAAGACCGAGCTCGACCTTGTGGGATGGAATGTTCAAACGATTCCCTTTTGACGACTGCTGAAATGGTCGCACCTAACAAGAACACCGGCGTAACTCTGTACTGGTAAGTACCGTAACTTGGGTTGATACAAGGCCAGTGCGTATTCTGACGTCGGAGGCAGGCTTGAAGAGTCGCGCGCGCACCGGATCCTCTGGCTTCTCGAGGAACTCAACATCCCATACGAGCTACAGACATTCAAACGTGGCCTAGATAAGCTCGCTCCAAAGGCCTTAAGAGATATCCATCCACTTGGGAAATCACCTATTGTTACAATTTCTTGCCCTAACTCTAAATCGCCGTTGGTGTTGGCCGAGTCCGGTTTCGTTGCCGAGTACCTCTGTGACCATTTCGGCGGCGAGCATTTAATACCCAAACGGTTTGCAGATGGAGGTGAGGATGGCAAAGTTGGAGATGAGACAGAGGAGTGGCTCCGATACCGGTATTATATGCACTATACGGAGGGCAGTTTGATGCCAAACCTGGTGATGAAGTTCGTGACGAACAGTAAGTCTGTCGTAGCTCCTTGGTGGTTAGAGAGGCTAAGAATATACAATATAGTGCTCCGAACCGCACCTCCACCCCTCATTCGCGGTCTTTTCAGTTTCGTTGCATCGAAAATTGAGCAAAATTTTCTGGACCGGAACTTCGTGCATCATTTCGACTTCCTTGAAAACCAGCTTCGCTCGGCTCCGGGTGGTGGGCCGTTTCTTACCGGCCAAAGGTTGACCATGGCTGATATCTTGATGAGTTACCCAGTGATTGAGAGTATGACGCGTGTTGTCGGAGTGAAAAAGGGGATGAAAGTGGACAGATACCCACTACTTGCAGCATATGCAGCTCGACTACAGCAATGCGAGGGATACAAGAGGGCAGTTGCAAAGATTATCGCTATTGAGGAACATTTTAAAGCGTGCTGACGCCCTCCTCGGTCGGGGCCAAAATATATCGCCAGATATTTTGCAACGAAATACAAGCGAGAATATGCTATCGATTAGGTCCAGCAGAAATAATAAAATTGCCCTAGCCATTCCAACGCACGTCCTGCCAAAGCGGTATCTTGATAATTTGCTATACTCCCCACTGAAAGGTAGTCTGTCCCGTACAAATACCGAGCGTACCATTTTGGACTGCGATTGTCTGGGCGCCAGCTTTGGACACACAGAAATGACGAGGTTACTGCTCGATGCAGGTGCCGAGCGCAAACTGCGGGCATTAATCCAGGCCACCAAATATGGACATAAGGAAGTGGTGAGGTTGCTTCTTGGTGCAGGTACGAAACCCGATCCAAAGGCCCTGGTTCAGACTGTGAAGACATCGAGATCCGTCCCTGTGGCCAAGATCCTCTTAGATGCCGGGCTAGAGCCGCTGAGTTGCCGCTAAACCCGGTTTGGCCCCCCTGCGTTAGACCTGGCAATTGGACATGAAGCTCTCTTTAGGCTCTTTGTCGGACAAGCCGCCGATGTTGAATTCAGCGAGAGACGGGGTTATGTTGAGACTGCGAAAGGCGCTACGACCTGGGTGTCTGCAACAATTTGAGATATTCCACGAACATGGGCTTAACTTCGGATATTCACAGGATGATAGTGACTAAAGCATCTTCGCTACGGACGACGTCCGCACGTATGTGGAACACCTTACCAATGCAGCAGCTTCGGGATATAATATGACGGAATATGCCCTCAAACATGGGCTGGATCGTCCTGACCTCTTCACAAAAGACGGCTGGGGTGTCACGGATGCTATGTGTGCCGCTATTAAGACTCAGGATCTCCCTATGCTGAAATTCCTTCTCGACAAAGATGCGGCTGTTCCAGCTGGAAGTTCGCTTTTCGATTCGCTCCAGGCGTTACTAAAATCGCCCGTGGATCGAGATGTGACAATCCAAGTCCTCGACGGGTTATATGCGCACAGCGTTGATTTCAATGTGAAGTGAGACTATACAGAGGGCTCCCCGCTCTCGGCTCCCCGACTTCGTTACGAGTGACCTTCACACCCGCTGGGCCACGTGGGCTTTGATTGAACGCGATGCCAATCCGCTACTCCTTGAAGAATACGGTAATGACACACGTGAAACAGTGGCTACGTTTGGTCGAGGGGATCTCAAAGCTTTGCTCGATTCTAAGCATTTGCTAAATTTGCCGCGAGGCGAGCTCAAGGATAAGCTAAAAGACCTGAACCGGAGGGCAAAAGTCAAATCTAATTGGAGTGATGTGAGGCGGTTGGAGCAGCTTGCATACAGTCGTGAACTCTACATCTAGGGGGTAATTGGCATTGTAGCATTGAATAAATATGCTTGATTCGAATACAACTTTGTACCTAGTCCTGGCTGTAGCCGTTCCTATATACAGCTATGCTAGATACCTGTCTACTGTTTGAGGACCCTAATTAACACGCTTACTGAGCACTAGACATTTCTAATATTTTGAACAAGGAATGGCGGCAGTATGAGAGAAAGCTCTAGGACAAAGCAAGCTTCTCAGGCCTAGCCTCCGGAGAGTCTATACCTTGATGTTCCATATCTAACAGGAGCAAATTCTGACGACTTGTCATAGGCTCGGCTCGCCATATACCACATTTCGTTTCATTGATCTGCTTCAAAACATGTTCGTTCATACTTTTAAGCACAGTAGCAAGCCTGTGTCTCGTGGCGGTACCGTACTCAGCTAGATCAGGGACGGTCCATTGGTCGTATAAACGTCCATGCGTGCTCAACATTTGAAAAGTACCATGATATTGCAAAAACAAGTAACACAAATAGCACAGGTATTTACTCGTGCCAACCGCCCGTGGCCGTCGCATCTCGGCGGCCGATGCGTTATTGCCAGTCTCGGCCCTCTTCGCAAGCTCCACGACTAGTTGAATCTCAGCATGGACATGGCACGTACGAGCCCACGATTCGTATGCTATCGTGGTAGGTACACTCGCATAGGGGGCGAGGTACTCAAGGTTGACGCGCCGGAAGAGCTGTCTATGTTGATCCGTCACTGCGACAAGGTCGTTGGCGATTCTCCAATAAGCTCCTATCTTTTCGAGTTGTCGAAATGTTTTGATTGCCGCAGCCATCTGGGGAGTGGTGGCTCCTGCGATCTCGAGCTTGGATGCGTATTCCCCAATGGGCGGCGACTTGCACCATAAGAACGTTGCTCTCACAACCTTTGCGAGCAGCGCCTGGTTGGCTCCCTGACTGCCACCGTCGAAGGCCTCGAAATCTTCATACAGTTTTTGGACATCTTGAATAGATGTTGTAATTGCTTCTCGGACCTTGCGTTCAGACCGCCTAGCATAGACATGCTGCGCTCTGTGCAGAAGATTTTCAAAGTCTGCCCATAGAGGCTTCTTATGGGTCTTGGCCAGGTAGTTTGGCTTGCTCCATTTTCTTGACCGAAAGCGGCCGAGGAGTTTCTGCTCGTGCTGCAGGATAATCGAGCGGAAGATGATCTCCACGCTGCTATCAGTTTCTGCTGAATTATGATTATGCCTGCTCACAGCTTGTATATGATGCTGCAACTGTGCAACTATCGTATGGAGCATGCATTTGACATTTTCATCAATAACGTCCATGCCAGCTACAGTAATGACCAACGTGGGAAAATTCGAGGCGAGTGATGGGACCTCAAGGTGTTGTTCGAGGCAGACGGCAGCGACGCTCTGGGCTCCTTCGGTCACAGCTGCAATATAAGCAAAGTCATCTGCGAATTGCTTCTCGATCTTGAGTGGTAAAAATGGACTGGAGATGATGTAATGCTGCTGGTCATTGTCGTCTTCTGAAGTCAGGACATCCATTGGTACCGCATTGGTCTGCTTCTGCAACGTGACCAGGTGATGCCTGAAGTCATCTTCTGCTACGTGCGTCCAGATGGTATTGGATGGAAGGGCAGTCTGTACTGGACGAACGGTGGGGTGAGAAGATGCGGGTGGCATGAGGAGATTGAAGTTGGAGAAGACGAAAAAGTGCAGGTGGTTAGCAAAAAATCAAGACGAGCGGCAGCTGTGCGACCCCACATTTTGTACCCCTTTGATTGGCTGATTAAAACTGTTACCTGATTCCGATATATCTGCGTGCATATATCATGATCAGGAACACATTTCCCTTTTCAAACAGGCGATCATCTAGAGCCTCGATTCCAGCTTCTGTAGCATATCCCCAAATGCCCACTCGCTGGCGCAGTTGATGTATCGAACACTCTTCACATCCGTGACCGGAATATACATACCTCGCCTCTGTCGCGGGATTGTAATTGAATTTACTCTCCCGAATAATGTCTCTGTCCAGCTTCGCGGTGTCCTTTCCCCCGTCGGCACGCGTATACCTGGTGACAGCAGCAGCATCACCCAGCTTAATATTGTGTTGGAGAGCAGCCCCAATGTCCTTTATCAAGCGATTGTTAGCCCATCCATGAAGCTGACAAACAAGCTTGACGCATTGGGGAAGATTTTGTGGCTCCTAATGCATGCCCTTTGGAAATCATCCCACCAGACAGGTTAATGACTAGCCTCCCCCACCGCATGTAATTTCTCCATTCCGCACTAGGTGGTGCGCCTTTCCTTTCTCCGCGAATCGAAGACTCTTAGTAAGAATAAGTTTATTTACTAAGAAATAGTTTTGGAGCTTGCATACGCGGATATGGGTACTAGAAATACCCGCTTGCTAAAGAGGAGACTTGACTGCCACTTGCGTCATATCATATCCCACAAGGTTGATCATGGATTTAGAAAATAGCTTTGGAGTATTGGTGGCTAGCTGCTGGCCCGCAATGACAATGGCTTGCTTCTTCAGGTGTGGTCTTGCACACGGAAGCTTTTAAGACACGGGGACACCTTTGGCAGAACCATTGCTGGTTGGGGCACACTGGAGCTTGGTCAAGGGCAGATAAATTATTGGCGAGTTTATGATCTGTTTGAGTGTGTAGATATCGCAGAATCGAGAGCAGGGGTTGCATGAAGAGTGTTCATGGCTGACTGGCGCAATTTCCTGCGTCGTCATATCTCCAGAGCGGAACCAGATATCGCCCTTGTTAAACACATCTCGGAGAAATCGCTTGCTAGTTGCCAGCTCGTTCTTTCAGTAGCCCTCGAACTGCGCCCGTGGGCTATTGCACCCCAGTAAATGGTCCCATTTGGCCTCGCCCCTAGGACATTGGATTGCAAAGCCGGTTATAGGGCCACGGATGATTTCCTGCGTACCAATGCTGGTTTTGATAATTTTCTCCTCTGATCCTAGGACGGTTTTCTAGTGGAGGCCTTGAACACCCAATGCATGACGGCTAAATTCACCTCTGTTGCGATTGAATATTGGCCCCATCCCGTCAGGGGCTGCGTATAGTTTATGGATAATGGATTCTTGAATCGCTGCCGGTACTGTTGCGGCACACTAGGTATTATCCTATTTTCCCATGCTATCTTGAGTCTGGGCTGCCCCTCTAGTAGCTGGAGCTTTGTATTTATGATATACCTGTATAGTTAGCCAATGTATTGCAGGATCTCCGTCTCCTATCGGCCAACATCCGCCCAAAACCTTGAATAGGAGACTTTTTTTCCTGCCCAAGATATTAGTTGGGGTCAGGTGCATGAGTTAGAATTGAGATAAACCCTAGGACCAGTTTGAACCCCGCATGGACGGATGACAGGACACACAGGGAATGTGCAGCGCCGTGGGTGGAACAAGGGTAGGCACGTGTAGAATCAATTCTGAGCTCAAAACCAAGATGGCTTATAATGCCACTGCCGCTGCACGCTTCGCATGCTGCTGTCTTGATGGTCACTTTAGGGAGACTGGTGGTGCCGCTGGTGCATATAGGGGATTTTATGGAGCTTGGGGCACAGTTGGGTTATCTTTCCCTTAGATGAGGGGTGCTAGGATGTGGAAGCCCGCTATAAAGCTGTGGTGAGTAGTGGATGATGCTGCAAGAGAGCAGGTTGGTTGCCACAGGATCTACAGATGCCGGGCGTCTTCGTCGGCATGGCAGTACCTTGCCTCACGGGGCTTGTACCATAATGTTACTGGTGAGCACCAACGCCATAGAATTGGCAGTATAACTCACCTATAAACTGTGTTCCAGGGACTTGCTTGCCAGATTGTGGTTTTGGAACCACGCGCACGCTCCGATTGCACCCAGGGCGAGCCACAAATTCAGATACTTGGGGATATTGAGGCCATTGAGCGCGACCCCACATTGACCTAGCGGGATCATGGATCGATATTGACCGCCAGAGGCGGTTCCGGTCCTTCCTTGTGTAGGAGCCATGGCCTCTGTTGGTTGTCAGATTAGGCCTCAGTCTCAGCACGTTGTGAATACAAATTTCCAACCAGTTGGTACCCTGTTCCGATGGCAGTCTGACCAGTGATATCTGAGAATATGGCCACCTTGGGCAAGATACAGGAGGTTTTTTTCCGATTTGGAGTGATACAAAAGCGACGACTGTCGACAAAGGGGTTCGGGAAATTTGTACCTTTGTTTGTTGATCAAAGACCTGTTGTGCGCTCTCGAAGGCAGATACAGAGATGTTACGATGGGCCACCATTGATTCGGATGACGCACCGAAAGTGTTAATACAGGAGGTAAAGCCACTTTACAACAAGACAGAAGCAGAGCTTGGAACACAAACAGCGACATGTAGCGGCGCCTGTGTGGTTGCTCACAGTCAAACCCGCATGAAGAGAAGAAACATAATATGAGCAAAGTTCGCAAGGTCGCAGCCATATAGCCCTATCAGAATTCGCCACCATCTCCCATGATAGAGATATGGAGATATCGCAACTTACGAGTCTTAGATAGCTGTTGAAGTGCTCGGTGGTTGAGATAGTCCCCATGCCTACGTGGCCGATAATGTAGCTTTTGTTGGATGTTATGACTCCAGTTGTGAGAGTAAATTATAACGAATGGGTTTAGCCCGTTAGAGAGGAGAGAACAGACGGTTCAGGGAAGAAACATATTTTTAAAGGATGTCCGCAAAAATCCGAGCAGGGTGCGCGTGGGCCCCCATTTTTGAACACAGCAAATGCATACATACGTGAGACACAAAGAGAAACATATACAGACTAAAAATCACTTGTACGGCATCGGAAATTGGAAGCCCTTCTTCAGACTAAATGCCTCTGTTCTCCAGCGCCCGCCGCAGTGTCTTCTGAAAGTCAAACACATGCTCTGGTGACAACATTGTATAATGTGCGCCACCAACCGAGTGGAATCGAACCGGTGACCGTGAGAAATCATTCCACTTGGCCAGGTGATCCTCGAGCCATTGCTGCTTCGATGTCGCAACAACTGCCAGCGGAATACAGTAGAAGCAGTCCAGCCCTGACACACTCCCGGTAGGCTCATACTCCACCGCCATGCTCTGCAGCGCAAAGGCAACATTCGCCCATCGAAGTAGATTAGATCTTGAGAGAGCGAGCTCGACAAGGCGAGTTGGCGATGCGTTCTGCATGACGGTTTCTAAAACACGGTCTCGCGAACAATCGCGCAACTCATCTGCTAGCTCATGGGCGCGTTCTTCTGTCATGAGATCTAAGAAGTAGGAAAGATGGAGCAGGCATTCTTTGAAATCAAGCTGGCGCATGCGCGTCTTGATATGTGGGGGGAGGTTGAATGATCCAATAAAACATACACGATCGTTGTTGGCTTCAAGGAGCTTGCTGATTTCAAAGGCAAGCATGCTCCCATATGAATATCCTGCTATTGCATATGGACCATTTGGCTGTTCTTGTTTGAGTGCAGTATAGTAAGTCTTTACTACCTCCGAAATATTGGTAAAAGGGCGCTCATCATCCTCCCCGAACCCTCGGGCACGGAAAGCGTAGACAGGCCGATCCTTTATGAATTTCGCGAGGTTGAGAAATACAAGGACCTCGCCTACGCCTGGATGAACCAGCCATAGTGGTTTTTTGGTGCCTTCGCCCTGGAGCTTAATCACAGGGTCATATACCTGCGACCCTTGGAGTTTACGGAGAGCAGTTCCAAGGCCTCGGACTGTGGGATGTGTGAGAAGGGTGATCAAGGGGATGTCGCGGTTCAGGCTTAGGCTTGCCTCGAGGTCTTTTTTGAGTTTTATAAGTTCGATGGAGGTAATGCCTAGATCGAGAATTGGGGTTTCGACGCCGAACTCGTTCTCATCAAGCGGACCAAGGGAGTCGATGACGGCAGTCAGAAGATCCCTTTCGAACTCATTCTCTGGCGTCGTCCGTGTTTCGCGTCGGAAGGCTCTAATTAGATCTTGATTGAGGTTGCGTTGGGCATCGTATTCGCCTCGAAGATAAGCTGCTTTGACTCGGGCGCGGGGGAGCTTTCCCAGGGACGACTTCTGTAAATGGACCTTGTCAAGTGGAATCACCTGTGGTAGCACTCCGACTGCCATCATGACCACTCTGGAGATACTAGCGGTTGTCTCCACACGGGCAGGCGCGTCGTCCTTTGGGTATGTTGGCAAATACACCAGGCAGATTTCCTCCGTCTCACTTCCTGGTGGCAAGCATGAGAAGCAACAACTGAAGCTTGGCACAAGCCCTGGGATACTGGCCTCATTGACCGCGTCCTCGACTGATTGTGGGTCGTAATTGACACCATTGACAATCATAGTCTCCTTGCTTCTACCGGTCAGGCTCAAGTGACCCCTTTCATCGATAAACGCAAGATCTCCAGTCTTGAACCACCCATCGCTGGTGAAAGCCTCTGCGGTTGCATGGGTGCTATTGAAGTACTCTTTGAAGACCACAGGACCAGTAACTTGAAGAAAACCGGATTGTCCGATCGGTACAGGCTGGTTGGAGCTTAAAGCAGCTGATATTCTCATGCTCATGCCGGGCATGCATCTTCCCACGGACGCAAATTCGAGCTGGTGGTCGACATCATAACGGGGACAGTCCTGGTTAAATATGGCGCCAGCACACGTCTCTGTCATGCCAAAACCAGGAACGATAATGTTTCTGAGCGCTCCGTATCGCGCGAGGGCCTCGGATACTTCATCACATGTTCGAGTTTTATTAGCCTCGCCGCCCGAGTTTATGCATCGCAGACAACTCAGGTCCCAGCGACTCGGCTGGTCTGCCTGGATGCTTGTTGCCCCGTTCAAGTTCTCATTTGCGGTCGTAGTTGGGCAGTTTCTGAGCGCATCTCGGAGCCTGGCCAAGAAGAAGTTTGGCGCAAATGTTCTCGAAACGCGATGAGCATGAATCAAGTCAAGGAATTTGGTGGGCTCTGACACCAAGTTGGGGGCTGGAACATGGATTTGGCTTTTTCGCGCAAGCATTGCTTGAATATGAACCTCAACGAGCGCAGCGACGTGGTCGAGACTGATCCAGTTTAGGAAGCTTTCACCGACTGGAGGAAGCGCATCAAGTTTGCCGCGAGCGGCAGCTAGAACCTGCCCGTGACTGAGGCAAACGGCCTTGCACCTTCCTGTACTACCAGAAGTAAGCAGAATGGCCGCGGTGTCCTCTAAGCCGAGTGTGTGCTTTCGGGAACCTGAAGGGTTGTTTCTGGGGCCCAGTGGATTTGCTAGATCGAGCGACTCGATAACAACAGGGTTGACATCATCTTGGTCTGCGAACTCTGACAAAGAAATAACGCGGGTGAGACACAGAGGGTTGATTAAAGTTCGTGCGACATGCTCTAGATGTGCCTTTCGGAGAAATCCATTCGTTGGTAGAGCCGTGGACATAACCGGGATACATCCCGCTAGCATGACTGCCCAAAACCACACGATATTATCCCAGTGAGAAATGAAGTGCAACAACACTCTTGAACCGGGCGCGAGGGCATTTCCATGGATTGACTCAAGAGCATGGCTTGCGCGCTGTGCCTCAATCAAGAGTTGGGTGTAGGACCACGAGCTGTAGCCTACATTGGCGTCAGGAGGGTAGCAAATGATTTCTCCACTCATCGGCTCGGCAGCCACACATTCGAGTAGATTTATGAGACTTTTGATCAACATGTTCTGTGACGGGATCCAATAATATAGAATTCTGTATAGTTTGTAGAAACAAGAGAAGAGCAAGGCCGATAGACAAGCACACTGTGCAACGTCCGGGGTGTGAACCTCATGCTTTCCTACCTGGAGAGAGGCCAAACAGACTGGTTTATGTAGATTATGACTCCTCACTTGCAGAAATCCTAGATTTCCTTACGCCATTTCATCCGAGGTCGCCTGCACCAAGCCATGAGCTTACAACGAGCTGGGTGAATCCTCAGCTGAGCTATACTTGCGGCGGATATTTCCTGCGGCTGAAGAAGCCACAGTCTTTGGACCAGAGTAATAGGATTGAGTCCCGATGAGAGCGGCGGTATACGACCAACACCCTGGGGAGTATTTTGCATCATGAATGCTCTGGTTCTGGGGTCGGCAGGAGGAAGCGGGCCTAACATGTCAAGGCCTGAAGTGGACTTTAGTAATCGGAATAATTGCTTCATTATGACACCTGATTATCATGGGTTATGATCCTGGGATAATAGAGCGAGGAGCTATAAACACGTCTGTGCGCGGTTTCCATGGAACTTGAGCAGTTGGAAGCTAAATCTTAGCAGCAAATCAGCTGGGTTGCCGCAGGACGCGCGTGTCCCTGCTCTGGCAACTTCGCCTATCCTGTCAGTAGACGGAAGACCAGGACCTGTCGCTTGGGGCATATCAATCTGGGGGCAATGTCAGGATATTTAATGGTTGAACAACATCCGAGTGTCGAATTCTAAGGTGATAGTAATCACTGAAATCGGCAATCTTGGGATTCCATATGGCTCCACGAGTGACTTTCATAGGCCTGGGCCCAATGGGCATGGTCAGTACCCCCGCGACGAGGGATCAAGAATCTGTTCAATTAACATTTCCAGGCGATGTCTGAAAATATTCTCCGGTATGGAAATGTTGAAAAACCCCTTGTACTCTACAACCGAACCAGGGAGAAGGCCGAAGCGCATAGTTCGAGACTCGGGAGTTGTGAGGTCGCCATCTCCCTGCCAGCCGCAGTTTCGGTGTCCGATATCATCTGGCTTTGTCTTCAGGATCAAACAGCGGTCGAAGAAACGTTCCAGGAAATTCTTCCCACCGAAATTCACTCAAAGTTGTTCGTGGACAGTTCCACGACAAACCCAGAGACTGCGGATTCGATTGCGCGACGCCTGTCGGACCGGGGTGCTTTTTTTGTGGCTCTCCCAGGTATGAGTTTCTTGATTGACTGCTGTGCATTGAGCTTACACACGTAGTCATGGGTGGTCCTCCGTTAGCGCTCAGCCGATCCTTGACCTGCATCGCTAGTGGAGACCGCGAGTCGGTGGACCGCATCCGGCCATACGTGGAAGGAGTGTAAGTATATTTCCCACGTTGGGTATAAGCATACGCTGACGTGCCTTCTTTTTACTTTCCTTGAAGTGTAGGCTGCAACATCGTCGACCTTAGCGGCGAAAAGCCCGGGGCCGCGCTTCTACTGAAGTTGCTGGGAAACTTTCTCATTATGGCAACCATTGAGACGGTTGCTGAAGCTCATACCTTTGCAGAGAAGTGCGGTATCGACACGATGAATATGGATAAGCTGTTGAGGGCCGTGTTCCCCCTGCCTCCTCATGCACTGTACAACTACCAAATGATTACTGGTGAATGCTTCTCGGGTAAGCCTTTGGTTGAAGTGTCCAAGGCACTGCAGCTTACGGGCCAAGTCATGGAGATGGCCAAGAAGCATGGTGCATCCGTGAAGATTTATGAGATTGCGAGGCAGCATTTGGAAATTGTCCATGAGAACGCGGGCCCGGACGCCGATATTACCGCCATTTATGGCGCGGTGAGAATGGAGAGCGGGCTTCCGTTTAGGACAATTACAGAGTAGGCCCCAGGTAGTATGCGACTTTGGGGGAATGGGCAGCAATTGAAACAAGAAACATGGTTTTGGATGTGAACACAATCGTATGCGCATGCAACTGAGGTCTGGTAATCATTTCTGGCCCTTTTCGGGTATTTTTTCTTGTTTTCGCTGGATTGCTACAGTTGTGCTACAAAATCACACTTGATACGCAGTGTAGCTCCATCAATGGCTTCTAGTGCACTTTTTTGTTCCCTGTCGGAACATGACCTATAGCTTAGTACTAGTCCACCTGGCAAGTATCTGCTAAAATCTCACATCGCCTTGATGGCAATGATCAGACCCTGGTACTCATCTAATCCGTGATATAGGACATTCCTCAACACTAGCCGGGTAGACTCGATCAGTCTGATCCAGTGGCTGCGTGTCCTCTCCTGGGAGCCAAAATTAGCCATCATCTGTAGATCCATCACTGTAGCTTGCCAATTGATGTTCCTATCCGGCAATATCATCTCGTCAATCAAAAGAGTGGAGTCTACCCCCATTGCCCCAACAATTCCACGTAGAATTTCCTTGCATTGATCATCGGGGAAATCGTGTAGCACCCCACGCATATAATAAAACTTGGCACCTGTTACTGTTAGCCATAGTATTAGTATAACTATGGGCCATATAACAGCCGTTCTCACCTTTAATGGGCTCCGGCTCGAAGACGTTGTGAGCCATCGTCTCAACTCCGGGGATTGGCAGGGCATTTTTTATCACCTCCGGAAGGTCTTGCAAGATGAGTCGGCCCTGAATGTTAGGGCAGTTGGCACGGATTCGTTCACATTGATGCCCGACACCGCCGCCAATATCAACAAGCAACACAGCATCAGGTGACTGGTTGGTCGCTAGGAGAGTGGCCATTGTCCCCCAGTTTGTTATTGAGCTTCGCTGAAGTTGCATGTGCCTATTGAAGAGCACTTGCCGGTGCGGATCTGCCTCAAAAAATGTAAAGAGATCACCTGTCCAGTTGAAAGCATCCTGAAACGACAAATGGTATCGGTCGGTTGGGTTCCTGTAATGAGTTCTTTCGAGAAAATTCGGCAATTCATGGATTGTCGGAAGGACCATCTCGTAACTAGATTGATGTTAGCAAAGTCAATACTCCAACCAGTGTACATGTCAGCGCACAAAACATCAACATACCTTTCACCCTTGGCCGATGCCAGCGCTCTGGTCACTTTATTCGCCACGAAGCCGTCGGAGCCATGCTCTGCAATCATTCTGGCGCTTGCGAAATAACGCAGTAGACGCACTATAGTATATTAGCTAAGCGCACAGATTATCCTTTGAACCCACCTAGCAGGTCTGGATCCGCCCCCGTCATTCTAGCCAGTGTTTCGGCATCCATAGTTGCGTCGCTTAGGGTCAGTATCCTGAAAATTCCCAGGTTGACACCTATCTTTGCCCCATCAATCTCGAACGGCTATTGCTCATAAGCATACGGTTCGAAATATTGAATCTGGTCAACATACCGTGTGCACAATTCTCTCTAGGGTGTCATCAATAGTCTCAAGGGAGATCATAAGATCTCGTAAGTCGTCCACCAACCTCTTCCTCTGTGCATCAGTCGCACTGTGAGCAAGGTCTCCGAGACGATTGAGCTCTTGTTCCATAGCGAAATGGTTTACAGTGTAGCTGTTGAATGTTCTAATTGAATTATTCAATGGTGGTTTCTTCGGGGTAAACTGGGCAGCAATGGAAGTTCGCAGACAATGGCTATTACCGACTCTTTTCTATATCTAGTGGGTGCTGCTTAAAACAAGTCTTATCCACCTTCCCCCCATCACCGCTCTAACATCCCGAATCAGGCCTGCATGCTCTCTCTTTAGACTAGGGTATCGGTCCAACAATCCTGGTCAGATGGGATGGCTAAAGTCCGCTATGAAGTCTGTTTCTTAGCTACCAGGTGGGGCAATGCAATCCATTTTCAATATTAAAAGACCCGGCTCACGAATGCCAGATGCCTGCAAGAGTGTAAGTTGCTCAGCATGGTGGCAGGGCAGCTACTAGCCCAGGGATACCCGCATTATGCAGTCACCTTCAGGTAAGATCTTGCTAAACTTTGTCTGCACCTGACAAAGTGGTCAATAAGGCTCTTTTTCGCAGGGATCATGCAGTAATATTCGTTACACTAAGTATTGCAAGATACTCTGGGCCCATATTCTGTGGGTACATGGCCATTCGCTCGTCATAGCACGTACCATTAGTGATCCTACGGCCGAATACGAGATCTTTCTTTTTGTTGTTTTTCCGACACTCAGGATGTGCTGTGCTACGTTTATTGAGTATGTGGTATGAGATTGAAGTCCGGGATGCAGCTCCTGGGACGAGTAAAGCACGATCCCACGCTCTCGCTCTTATTTTCGTCCACCCCTCAATACATTCCAGCGAAATCCTTTATACTACTTTGCTCAATACTTACATACTGTGTTATATTTGGGTCCGTTTGGCTGCAGTTATTACTCATCACTACATTGCCTCAATTAACATGGCCGCCGATGATATCCATGTGTACGGGCAGCGGGAGGCCTTGCATCGTCTTTATGAGCGGGCATTGACGGCTCCTTTGCCAAACTACGAGGATCCTAAACCCTTCCAATCCAACAGCTCGGGGACAGGGAGCACCGAGGCGTACGATGTCATCATTGCTGGTGTAAGTATTTCTTTCAATCGAAAGCGTCAGAGGTCTTACATGGCGAACTAGGGAGGTCCAGCGGGTTTAACCCTAGCTGTCCTGCTCGCCCACCAGGGCTTGAGAGCACCAGGGGCAGTGCTTTGCGTCGAGCGCCGTCCGTATCCGGTATTGGCAGGCCAGGCAGATGGTCTAACGTGCCGGACAATGGAAATGTTCAAGGAGCTTGGCCTCTACGAGAAGGTCCTCAAGGTTGGCCACGAAGTGGCGGAAATGGTGATGTGGGCCGAATTGCCCGGCACAAAGGGAATCCAGCGCGTCACTCATCAGGCTAGCAACGAGAATATGACTCCTTGCCGTGTAGCATCACTCGTTGCTTGTTCTCAGGGTCAAATCGAGCGAATCTTGGAGCTGGAATTAGGGTCGTATGCTCCTGGCGCCCTGAAACGCGGTACCGAGATTATCCATGTGGAGATGGACGAAAGGATGGACATCAAATACCCAGTCGCGGTGAGGATTCGGGATGAATCGGGCCATGTCACTTTTGCCCGCTGTCGGTTCTTAGTCGGGGCTGATGGTGCCCATTCGGTCGTGAGGAAGTGTATGGGTATTTCGATGGTTGGAGATCTCAGTGACCGCGTTTGGGGTGTCATTGATTTCACTGCTGAGACCGACTTCCCAGATATTCGGCGCTCAGGACATGTCCACAGCGCTCTAGGGAGTGTCATGCATTTCCCGCGAGAGCAGAATGCTGATGGGGACTGGTTGACCCGCTTCTATGTTGATATGGATGAGGCTAATCCTGGCAACATGGACTCCCGGTCGGCGCAGGCCGGGCACCTAACGCCGAAACATATTTTAGACCGCATCTCGCGCACATTACACCCTTACTATTTGCAATTAAAGCCAGGAACCAAAGTCGAATGGTTCAGCAACTACTCTGTTCGCCGCTGTATTGCTTCCGACTATACCAGACATGACTCCCAGGGGCTTCCTCGAGTGTTCCTCGTCGGGGATGCATGTCACACCCATAGCCCAAAGATTGGCCAGGGGATGAACGTCAGCATGGCCGATTCTTATAACCTTGCATGGAAGCTGGCGCATGTCCTCATGGGCATCAGTAGCGATCCCAAATCAATTCTAGAAAGCTACGTCAGCGAACGTTACCCCATAGGAAGGCAGTTAGTGGAAATCGACAAAGCTTGGAACATCCTGGAATGGAATACAAAGATCACAGGAAGAGAGAAGAACTACCAGGACACTAGGAAAGAACTTCTGAGGACAATCTCCGGCTTTGTTAGCGGCTATGGAATTCAGTATTCCAGCGGCTATCTCGCAAGAACGGCTCGCCATCTGAATGAGGAGTGCATTCTCCAAACTGGGAGCCGTCTGCAACATATAGTCATGTCGCGGTTTGCAGATGGCCTTACTGTTGACCTACATGATGAGATCGTTCCAAACGGGCGCTGGAAGTTGCTGGTTTTCGCTACTCGGTACCTCTCTTGCCAGGGTGGCTTAGCACAAGCAGTGCAATCAATATTTGAGAATCTCATTCCCGTCTTCCTTCCTGGGTGTATAACCCCTATTCTGATTCTCCCTGACTTGCTCTCTAACGTTGATGATGTCATACCTCTTATCACGAGATCCCAGGATTGGGCCGTTTTCCCCTCGTGCATCAAACGCATGGCAGAAATGAAGACTTATGTTTCCAAAGGCGCCTACGATGGTTACAGAATCTCGTGTGATGAAGGTGCGGTGGTTTTGATTAGGCCGGATGGTGTTGTTAGCATCATTGATGACCTGCACGCTACACAAGTTACGACCTTTCTTAAAACTGTTGTGAGGACTCTATAGGTCTCCTCAGTCATGTTTAATCTGTTTCTGTTATCAAATGCAATAGTGAGAAATGTTTGTGCTTGAGCCATTATGAATATCTCGAAAGAGTCCGGGATTTGTTTTTTTTTTCCGCTCCAGCATCTCAGGCAACGTTCTGCCTCCTCATCGTACCGTCTTTTGACCATAGTAAAACATCCGATCTTAAAGCATCAGCTAAGATGCGCGAATTGATGATTCGAATTACGAGCCTTGTGGCGCATTGTCCCTGTTTGGTGGGTGAGAGAAACGCCATCAATGTCTGAGATAAAACCTACGCATCATTGAGCCGAATGTGCCAATCCGAAGCTGCCTGAGAACGCAAAATACACCACATGATGCGGCGTACCATGGAATCCTGTGCGATAACGTGCAGCAGGCCAGATCGCTCATCCGAGTAAAATGGAAACCCTGTCACATTAGACACGGAAGTATTTACCGACCAGAAAACGCTGCGACGCCCCGGGGGAGGGGTGGTTTCCTCTCGGCCTTTGGCAAAAGTAACCTGGTCAATAGCCTATCCGGAGGCCCCATTATGCGAGCGTTCGTGTTTTGTGAAACACTGAGACCGAAAGCGAGGAGGGCTCAACAACACATGCTAGGTATACAAAACTCAAATGTCGTACACTCTGCACAGATCTGCATAGACTCTCGCAGATGTTGAGCAAGGACCTTGAAAATATGGATCGAGACCAGTTTTCAATGGCCCTAAGGCAGCCACCATGGCTAGCATAGATTCTTTGTGATATGCAGCCACAGCACAGAGTGTGATTGCTTTCATGTCTGAATGATGTGTACAAGAAAGCCGGGGTAGACCAGAGTAAAGCTGCAGCTGGTCATACGGAGCTTCTTGACTTAACTCATTCAGCTTCAACCTAAACCCGTGACAATCCTTCGAACACTGGGAAATTTTAACGGATAAATAGTCGTCATCCTGGTCTGACTACTCATAAACGAAATGAGTTTCGTGCTATCGTCCATATACAACACACGTTTATATAAGCCTGTTTTCTCTCTTTAGAACACCCGACCCTAGTCATGAATGCCCAGCCGCAAAACGACCGCCCATCTGTTATGTCCGCTCAGTTAACCCCATACGATACGCTTGATCTCGCTTTTACTTTTGAGGATAGGCATCAGCATGAGTGGTGGAAGCGGGCGGGCCCTATTCTGGGTCTCACAATGCGGCATGCCAGGTATGACCTTGACAAGCAGTATCAGTATCTGGCATTCTTTGCGCGCCAGATCATACCTCTCTTGGGTCCTTTCCCGGAGAGCGCTGGCTCAGACTTCCAGCGCGGTTTCATTCCCCTGGAAGTAAGCCAGAATTTCCAGCAATCGGGTACTACAGTTCGTCTTTGCTTCGAACCCAGAAACTACTCGGGTTATGCGAACGCTACGGATCCTTTCGGCGATCGGCTAACTCAGGAGGTTGTGGCGAAGGTCGGCCAAGTCAGTGGCGCTAAAGTGGACCTTCAGCTGTTCCGTCAACTTGCGAGCATCCTGAACTTAACAAAGGATGAAGAGAAAGAGCTCTACCAGCCTGCATGCTATGAGAATCTACCTCCTACTTTCAAGATTCAAAATATCGTGGGTATACAGCTACCAAGGAGCGGCAAGATAACACTCAAGACCGATTGGTTCCTCTCGGCAAAATCTCTCGTCAGCACAATCCCAATCACAGAACTTAGCTTTGACGCTATTCGGAAGGTGGATCAGGGTAAGAATTTGTTCACGCCTGGCTTGCGTCCGATCGAAGAATATTTCAAGTCGATAGAGATGCAACCTGCCTCTCCCAGCCACCCACGGACCACAGAATTCAATGCCATCGCATGTCATTTGGAAGACAGGGCTAACTCTCGGATCAAAATCTACTTGTCGGAGAGGCTTTTGAAATTCGACCGCGTCGCCGACATCTGGACATTGGGCGGACGGCTTAAAAATTGCCCCGGTATCGGCCAAGGGTTGGAAATCGTGCGTGCACTATGGTCTATCCTTCAGATTAAGGAGGGCCATCATTTCCCGCTCGCCGTTAACTCGCTTATGATGAAGGGTGGTGACCCTGCTAGCCTTGCTGCGGCCGAACGGGAGACATATCCCGAGACCCAATTTTTTGACGAACAGTTCCTGGTTTTGAATTTTGAAATACGCCCTGGTGATCCATGGCCCCAACCAAAGATCTACTTTCTTCTGACAGAATTGGCGGATAATAAAGTCGCGGATGCAGTGGTAGCGTTGTTCAACACGCTTGGCTGGGTAGAGGAGGCGAGCCGGTACAAGGAGAACCTAACAACTTACTAGTATGTCATTCGTTTGGATAACGATCCGTGGCTAACTTCCTAGTCTAATAGCCCACATCGTGACCTTGACAAAACTTCTGGGTTGCAACGTTTTCTCTCTTTCTCGTACAGCTCTAAAGATGGCCCTTATACAAGCGTGTATCATTGGGGGATCGGCGGGTAGAGGTCGTTTCTACCAACTTGATCGCGACTGGGGATCATGCGTAGGATCATTACATGGGAAATTGTCAAGTACTATGTCAAGCAAAAGTTAGTATATTTTCTATGAGATAACTGTGTTACTGTAAAAAAACTTTGATGCACGGACCTACTTGAAATGGTCCTCTTAGACGCTACCGAGCTTTGTAAGTGTGTGATCAAATATTTAGATAATTTTATTCTTACAAAGCCGATGGTGGCGACAATTGATGCTATAAATTTTTGGTTGAAGAAGTTAACCTGGGCCAAGTATCACGTACTTAAGCCCGTTAAGGGAATTGTGTAATTAGGATGCACGTCCTGCTTGATGTAGGACTCCGTTTGCATGCATGATATTTTCGATCACTTTGCCTACCTACTGCTGCACTTATTGCAAGGGCTATGGGAAGCAATCTAAGGACCGGAGAACCTCATTTGCCTTGATGAAGCGGAGAGTGTTGAGACAAATAGCACACAAATACGCGCCTAGGGCTGCGACGCGCACTAGAGGTCTAAGACAAGGTTAGAATACCAAACAGTAGGTATGAGTCTTTATGGGAGGTTTAGAAGCTTGTAAATTTATTAGCAATAATAAAACGCATCAGTGAAGAGAAACTTTGCGATCTCCGCTGTGGTGACCATTACTCCATACGTGACTGCACGTTTTGTCAGTCCCCGGGGTGTTTAATAAAGAATGATTTGCTTTAGAATGCTCTTCCCAATAGAATAGTAAGTTTTGACGCATGCAGTGTGAACCAACCCAGTGGAGACTCAAAAGGAGAAAAACGTAAACTATGCAGGTTATTCCTGCAGCTTAGCACGCCTGCATATACAGCATTTGAGGCGCCCCCAGTCAAAGAAACGGAAAGCATTGGCGAACACATCGGACATAACGATCGAATGCTTGTTATTCTTCTTTTCTTTTCATCATTTTGCTGACAATCCAGGCGAAGGTGTGTCGTACAAAGAATTGCCCCAGTACAGAATCTAGCCAAGGATATGGCACTTCTTCCGCCTGCGGCCCAGATGTCGAACACGACGTCAAGTAAGTAATCTGCACTAACCGTTGCTGGAAAACTGGAGCCTCGAGGGGGTTCTAGACCAGGAAATGGTGCGATACTCGGGTCCAAAGACACTGCATCCTTTCAGCAATGGACTGGAACTACAGTCAGTTTGGAGAAATCACCTGCCGGTTGCTCGGCGAATGTTCCTCCTGGCCGGGATTGTAATGTAGCGCTTGAGGCTAAAGGCACAAATAGAAGAGGCCAGTGAGTTGGCTAGATGCAGCGCACTTGCACCTTGCTGGTGAGCGCTGAATTTCAGCTAACCTGGTTATCTGTTATCATACGCGGTATAGACCCCGCGTCCGAAATGTTGTCGATATCGTTCGTTCTCGGCACGTCGTACAACCATGCGGTCGTTCATTCAATTTCAATCCTGGCAGAGGATTGAATTCTCAAGCTAGTTGGAGATAAATAGCTGAACCGATTATGATCCGGAAATCCACTAGTCATCACGCTGACTGTGAACACCTGGATACCAGCTCTAGGGCCAACGTCCATAAGATAAGATCAATTTCCTCTGCAAACATACTACTACTGCTCTTAATGGCATCATTAACATTGGGCAACAATAGATGGCTTTACTCATGACAAGTTTAGCATAAGTCTGACAAAGCATTTAGTTATTTTTTAATCTAGACCATTAATGTCCGCGGACGCGTTTGCGCCATACTTGTAAGCATATGTCAGTGTTCAATCCCTCTGATCCTTTCTCGGTGATCCAGTTAGGCCCTAGTCGACTCAACATGGTGATAGATAGAGCACTTGTCTCCCGGATAATAAATAGATATTAGGAAATTTTTGCCAAAATCCTATCTCTCATCAAATTCTAGCCTTTTCACTATATAGAATCATCGCGTTGCAATGTATGGGGTAAGAATTCTTACCTTCTTTATGTGTCTGGTGTTATCTATGTTATTAAACTATGCTACATCCACTTCTGGCTCTCCCTGGCGCGACTGTCGATGTCTACCTGATAAACCCTGCTGGCAATCAACCCATCAATGGACCGTTTTCAATAGGGAAATCAACGGAAACCTCGTGCGTGTCCGGCCTGTCGGCTCTGTTTGCCATGGGATTGGATTCGACAAGATGGCGTGCGAGACTGTGAAATCTTTTACACATAACAGCCTGTGGCGTGTTTCGGAACCAGGTATGACCACAACAAGGATCCGTTTATGCTATGTTTTTGAAGTGTTGAGGGCAATTAATGAGTCGTTATAGGTGCTTTACAAGCAACCAACTGGGAGAGTGAGCAAGGGTTTGGAAGCTGCGTCATTGATAGGAGCAAAGACACTCCATGCGGAAAAGGACGCATCCCCTACTATGCAGTCATGGCGCAGACTGCGCAGGACATACAGGCCGCTATTAAATTTGCCAGGCACCACAACCTCCGCGTTGCAATACGGAACACTGGACACGACGGTATTGGAAGGTCCAGTGGCCGTGGTTCCCTACAGATCAACGTCAATGGACTTAAAGAGATTCAATTCCTAGATGAGTTCATCCCTCATGGCGGGTACGAGTCACAGGGTCAAGCAGTTACTGTTGGTGCTGGCGTTCTAGGGGTATAACTATTGGCAGCCAGCAGGATACAAGGAGTAAACGTGGTTACTGACACCTGCAGCTCAGTTGCCGCTACCGGTGGCTATTTACAGGGTGGCGGTACATCGATACTAGGTCCAGCGTATGGAATGGCCTCGGATAATGCGTTGGAGTTTCATGTCATTACAGCAATGGTAGGTGAGATTACTTGTCACATTTCGCAATAGCCACGTTAACTCTTTGTTTCCCAGGGCGATATGATTGTGGCCAATCAGTATCAAAATACCGATCTCTTCTGGTCACTAAGAGGGGAAGGCGGTGGCACCTTCGGAGTTGTTGTGAAAACTACTATTCGCACATTTCCTGACGTACTTGCCGTGCATTTCTTAGTCGCATCAACCATCCATACAGATACAAAGACATCCCTGGATGCTGAACAATCTATATGGGAGATTACAGCCGAGATTTCCAAGCTACTTCCAGATCTCAAACTCTTCAATAATGCGACCAGTTCCATTATTGTTCCAATACGCATTGAGGATCGTGTTACACTAACTGCGGAAATCCTGTTTGTCAATACTAGTGATATTCACACTGCGGGGACTTATTTTACCACGCTTATCAAGACACTTGACCGTCAAGGATTCCCATACACGTCAAATTTAACAATCTATCCACAGCTGTCTACCTACCTCAGCCAACCAAGTGTGCTTGATAGAGGCGGTTATGGAATCATTGAAGGTTCTGTCCTGGTATCTGAAGAACTGTTCTTTCAGCCGGACGGTATTTCTGACATAATCCTCGTAGTGTCATCGTTGCAGCTGGAAGTGGGAGTCTCTGTGGAGATTTTCATGTGTGCTGGGGGTCAGGTTAAGGCAAACAGGGGCATAGTTACCACCGCGCTGCTACCTACCTGGCGGGAGGCAGTATTACTACTAACAATCCGGCGAGCACTTCCTCCCAGCTCGACGATCAAAAGAATGAGAGGTAGCCAATTGCCACGTCTTCGCTCACTGGAATCTCCGTATCTGGGGTCTTATCTCAATGCGGCGGATCCGGATGAGCCTGACTTCAGGAAAGCCTTTTGGGGTGATCATTACAGCAGATTATATCAAATCAAACAGCACTAGGACCCAAATGGGCTTTTCATTGTCAGAATGGGAGTGGGAAGCGAGGACTGGAACATAGACGGGATATGCCAAGTTAGAAACAAATAATATCCTATATCTTTTATGTACTGTAGTTGAAATATTAGACTGGGCTGGCCACACTTTTGCATGGCAGCCCAGAAATAAAGCTTTCACTCCTATTCCCACATCGTCATTGCCATCTATTCAGTACACATGATAAAACCCGTTTGAAAGTGGCATATAACAATAAACCTGTAGGCTTGTGGGAGCAACCCTGAGACGCAGTCAATGGAATCGTAGAGTGTACGCAAGCATCAAGATCAAGCCAAATAAACGGATGCTTCAGGCGAATAAGAGCAATGAAATCCATACTGCGAACTAGTCATCAAGGCAACCCTACCTGTCGTCTGATACAGGAATAAAAATGAAAGGTACTTTTAACGTTTCCGTTATCCTGATGTACCTGAGCTTCCAACACCACAACAGGACCTACTATAAGCAACCAATTATACCTATCTATGTTTTGAACGGTCCAGGTATTGACTCAGAGATATGTACAGAGATTCCGGCATAGATGTAGGAGTGACTGGCTGATGCTGCTGAGCCCCAGGATCCATAATTTTGATAAGCTGAATATGATAAGCAAAGGCTTTTGATATTGCCCAATAGCAATCCTGGACCAATAGGCCCAGGATTATCATGAACGGCGTCTGCATCGCACCAAAGTCCCAGCCTTGGTAGCGATCGAGCCTTTTTCGATCTGGACAAACATCCTGTTGCTTCCCCATTTTTGCCTACCTAAATGATGCAATCCCAATCCCTTCGCCCTGTGAGAAGCTTACTTAAATATGACACTTTCGCTAAAAGTCACGCGAGAGGGTAGTTATAACCGAATCGGACGCGGTATTGACTTGTACCATCACTTCGGATCGTGATCCTCTGTCCAACCGTATATTGCAGTGTGCTATGTTGGAGTTTATCGGCACCGTTGATCCTGGGCAGTTAGACTATGGGGAGCTGTCGCCGTGAGTTTTGCTTCATTTCCCAACAGCCTTTTGTTAACAGTCCCGAATCGCACCTTTGTGAGAAATATTGATCCCTGATTCGCGCCCAATTGAGGTAAGCCGTCCGTCAGAATTAGTTGTTCCAATTCTTTCAATTCTATCATATAGAACTTCGAGCAGTCCACACACACAATAGCACGCAGTTATGATGCTTAGATCAAGAAGCGCTAGAGAGACAAAAGTTGTCTGCCTAACCCATGAACATATAGGCGTTGTAAATCTCGAAGAAGGAGGTTTCCTGAATTAGACCCTGCTCGACAATGTTCACTCGCACAGACAAGGACATGTTATCGGCCCCAATTTGCTGGCTGATGGTTCAGAAATGGTGACAGAGGTGTCATTGACAAAACATCAATCTTCCTGGGATTTGTTGAACGTGCCAAAGATGCCATGAACGTTGCCGGTAATAAACACAGGCCTCAGAGTTTGAATGCCAGGTCAATCAGTCTATGATTAGAGGCATCACTCCTAGAATCCCTTTCTTCCATTCCACTAGGAGTTGAAACAGAGTGTTTCTGCGTGATGTATTTCCCAAACTAACCCTCAAACTATCAGGTTGCTAAAGCTGAAATAACATCCACCATTTTCAACGTCATCATAATAGCCACAGGTTCACAGTCAAAGATGATTCATTTGTTTAAATAATAAACATCTGCAGAAACTGACCTTGGGCTTCCGCTACCCCAGCATAGTCAAAGCCAGCCCCAAAAGACGCAAATGTAAAGTGGCCAAAGGATCCCATCACGGGAATACTTGGATTCATCGCTCAGGCACCCTTCGTCTTCGGAGGAAGGAGTTTATACATAACTCTCCGCTGCCTTCGTGCGGTCGCTAGGCTTCGAGCGGAAGAGCTTGGTATAAATACTCCTATCTACAACGTGAGTACCACTCCTATGGAAACGATAAAATTCAGAGAAAAAAACTCTTAAATGGAGTTTGTCATGAATAATAAAGCCCTGTTTTTAATACGATACCAGATTGTCCAATCTAACATCCCGGCAAGGTATTGCGCGACCTACAAATCCGGCGGGTTTATCCCCACTTAGGTACTTTTAAGGACGATCAAACTAAGATTCCTCCCTTTGGACCTATCTATCCGGGCGCCTGTTGTCTTTAACCTAGCTGTGTCTTTTGAATACGGTCTTCCCATGCTTTACACGCCCAGAGCTTCGATGAAGGAGCAGGGCCCTTTAATAACCTCAAGTTGGAGGTTTTCACATACCATGGTACGGGTGCGCAGAAGAAATCCGCTTGGCCATTCGCATTTCCAGGTTTCTGTTTTAATCCTAGGCTGGCCTTTGGGGAAAGCTATATATCACAACAAGGCAGGCATGAAGTCAATTCCTTGGGTTTCTTTGAGCTCCTACCACTTCAGAAGGTGGGCATCCCACACATGACTGCAAGGACCTCTGCTCGACCCGGATTATTTGAAGAATTCCTGACCCAAAGTTGCTCTCGAGAACCTATAGAGGAATTAATGGGTCTATTCTACAACAACCCCTTTGAGAAAGTGTTAAATAATGCCGACCAGGTTCGCGGACGGAATTGGTGTTTTCAGATCAGCCCTTGCAAACATGTGTAGTAGCCCTGGCCTATGAAATATGTAGGATGGCTGTAAGCTACAATCCAAGCCGTTATTCAGCCTCTGTGATTATCTCCGCAGCGAATCCTGGGCAATTACAGCGTCGTCAGAGGAGGCATGGGTTTACGAGCATCTTACTAGACCGGAGCGCTTCACACCCTCTGACCCAAAGGCCGCAAAAAAAACCTGGAAGTATTACTTAATGATACTAACCCGTAAAGCGTTGAAATCTCCGAAGGCATCGAGGGTGGCACTGCAGGCATGGGGACTTTAATTACGATCATCTCTATGTGGGTGAGAGGGAACGTGGGAAATCGGTTACAGCATCAAGCTAAAAGAAGCAGGATTCTGCGAAAAATGATTAACAGGGATGTTAGATACCGAGTACAGCAAGCACTAATCGCTGCAAAAGGTATACTCCGAGTACGTCGCCTGTAAGACTCCGATTATACTATTTTAGGGCCCATCCGTCGCTCAGCTTCTGCCCTTCAGTCCGTCAATGCGAAGCACCTTTGTCCACTATCTGAACCCCGCTATCAAGGACAATGTCTGCCCTCGGCACCCTCAATTCGGTGGCTCACGATGAGATTTTCGCCTTAAACCTCGCCTTCAATTCGGATGATCATCCGCAGAAGGTCAACCGTGTTGGTGCGTATCGAGCCGACAGTGGCAAGCCATGGCCTCTTCCCGCCGTTCAGGAGGCGGAGAAACAGTTCTTCGCAGAAGCCGACGCTTTTCGCCATGAATATACAACAATATCAGGAGACGTGGGGTTTCTTGAAGTCGCTCGTGATCTTATGTTCGGTTTTGGTAATATCTCAATCGCGACAGGCGCGGCAGCGAAACTTCGTATTAGCTCTGTCCAAACCGTTGGTGGGACTGGTGCGAACCACCTGGGCGCTCTGTTCCTATCAATATACTTGAAACGACAAACCGTCTGGCTCTCGGACCCCACCTGGCCAAATCATTATACTATTTGGGATCTAGTCAAAGTACCGTACAAGACCTATCCTTACTACTCTCCCTACGGCTCCTCCTTTGACCACCGCGGTATGATGTCCACACTCGAGTCAGATGCGCAGCCTGGTGATATCATCCTTCTTCAAGCCTGCGCCCACAATCCAACAGGCTTGGACCCGACCCAGCAGCAATGGAAGGATATTGCAGACTTGTGCGACCGCAAGCATCTATTTCCCTTTATTGATGCTGCGTATCAAGGTTTTGCTACTGGATGCACAAACACTGATAACTGGATTGTCCGCTACTTCCTGAACACGAAGCCACATATGGAGATGTGCGTGGCACAGAGTTTCTCGAAGAATTTTGGCCTCTATGGGCAGCGTGTGGGGGCATTCCATTATGTCCTTAACGAGGACGGCAAGGGCCTGCGTGATACAGTCACCGATCACCTCTGTCAGCTTATCCGCGGCGAGTATACAATGGGCCCGGTAGCTGGTAGTAATATTGTCAAGAAAGTTCTTACCAACCCAGCGCTCAGAGCGCAGTGGGTTCAAAACATGAGGAGCATGAGCTTTCGTATCGTCTCCATGAGGAAAGCGCTCTTTGACGAATTGACCAGACTCAAGACACCAGGATCCTGGAAGCACATTACTGCAATGGTGAGTGCCTCATCCAAACTACATACTAGCCAGTCGGGTGATTGCTAATTTCCGAAGTAGAGCGGCATGTTCTCCTACATAGGCTTGTCGCCGACTCAGGTGCAAGTCCTCAAGACGAAGTATCACATTTACCTCCTTCAATCGAGCAGAGCTTCCATGAGTGGTTGTGAGTAGCGGCCTCTCGCATACCCATTTTCTCTAATATGGGACTCTGTATCTAATGTGGAATTACAGTGAACTCTACAAACGTTCTCTATGTCGCTAGAGCAATTGACGAGACGGTGAATAATGTCAGCTGATCTTGACCTTCTTCTCTCGACGTATCATGCTGTGCAATGTACACCAATTCGCGTGTTGTGTCCAATGGAGATCCTGTTTGCGTAGCTCCATATCTCCAAGACCCTACTCCCCCACTCTAAGCCAGTTTAACACATCGCCTGCCATGTTATATATGCTTACTTCCATTAAGATTGTGTGTAGTGAAAAATGATTACCGGGTTTACTAGGACATCGTGGGCCTATTGCAATAATCATTAGAATATATCAACTAGATGCCATAGCAAGGGCGATTTAAAAGACTCGAACTTGGAACATGTCGACGGCATTAACAATGTAGAGTACGTACTGTAAAGAATAGAACACCAGAAACTTGAGTGGGAGGGTGCGTATAGGGGTGGGAGGGGCCTTCTACTTCCAGGGTATAGTGCGCGGCCGCGCCGGGGCGGGTGGGGTAGGGGGTGGTGTAGCTTCCAGGCACGCTGCGGTTGGCACCATGGCCTCTGCAGCCTCCGCGGCCATACTCCTCGATCCGCTCTGGCGCGGCTAGTTGGGTGGTGGTTAGCTGGTGGTGTAGTTAGACAGCCTAGTCAGGGCGCGTGCTGTGGTAGGCAAAGCAGACTAGGCGCTGCCAGGCGTGAATATACCAGTGGTAGGTCTTGGCCTGCAGGCAGACCTGGATCTGCTAGTTTCAGACACTAAGCCAGCGGAAGAGGGTGTTAATCTGCACCTCGTTAAACTTGTTAATCTGGCTCCCGTGGATAATGGGGTAGGTCCGGTGGATTAGCCCCTGCACGCTAGCGCTGAGCTGCACCAGCAGTGGCTCCTGACGGGGATCTGGAGGGCAGCCAAGCAGGGCCACCGCGGTAAGGTCCTAGCCGCGGAGGTACTCGGGCCACTATGTCAGCTTGGTAGGGTGCGGATCTGGGACTGGCACCTGGCTCGCGGCCTATTCCATGGCTACCTATCCATCCCCCGGTGCCTGGTTAACGCGGGCGCGGACTAGCTTTATGGGGGTCAGTGCCTGCTTCTTTGCACCCTGGGCCGCGGGGGCAGTGGTTATGCAGATTCCCTTGAAGAAGTGACTCCCAGCCTAGGTACGGTAGAATTACTGGCCGGATACTACCTAATTCGCGAGGCGAGTCTATTAGCGGGCCCTGGCTCACGCAACTAAGAGCCAGCCCTGTCCCTACTTACCATCCTGGTCCTTATGCTTCGCGCTCCAGGGCCCAGGCAATATATGGGCAGTGTGGGCAGCTATAGCCCTGGTAAACAGGGATGCCAGGCATGGGCAGGTCGCCAGTAGAGGGCTAGCATTAGAGGTGCCTGGTTTAGGTCTACCTAGGGCCACTCGAGTATCGCGGCCAGGGTAGCTTCGCGGAGGGCCAGGGTTGCTATAGTTAGGTGGGAGCCATGGCAGGTGCGAAGATGGGGTCATCATGTACTAGTAGCGGGGTGCTATTGTAAGAACACGTGTCCAGGCAAGCGTGTTCTCCGCTGGACCAAAAGGTCACTGTGATCAGACTCTACAGTCTGATCTGCCTGGATCGTACCTATATAGCTTGCCCGCTGTGA
>JAMAHF010000113.1:0-78797 GCA_023627405.1 Penicillium sp. S1316
AATGGTCTTGGCATCACGTGTTTTGGGGTGACTCTCATCTGAGCTCTGCGGGAAGCTCGGATGAGCTGTGTACTCGGAGAGTATTTCATTAGTTAGTAATCATTGCTTACGTACAGTATCCTCCCCAAGGCAACAATGCTGGGTGCAGCGCGGGTACAGTGCTGACATGGGGCTATGTTTAGCCGTCTGCGAATTGCCTCCTCGTCCTACCTTATCGAGGCTGCGCATTCGCAGTCCTCTAAAAGCCAGATCGGCGCATTTCTTTTTAATGTGAAGGTGCATTGTCGGTTGGAGCGTTGGGTTGGATAAGCGAATCATGTCGTCATCAACACGTCTACCTCCATACCATCCCCTTCCCCGCCCGAACAATCGCGCCGACCGCAACTTGGACTCTCCCTTTGGTTGTAAGAATTAAGACATTTAAACCGCTATGTCGCTGTACGACAACATCGCCGACGTGAAAGAACGGCATAGCCAGATCCTTGCCGAGCTTAACGCCCTTCAAGATGTCCCTGAAACTCTTGAATCACACAAAGCGTTTCTATCCCATCTGACTCGGCAGATCTCGGATACAGATCTCAGGTTGAAGGAAATCGGCAAATGCACTAAAATCGGCCGCGAACGACATGAGAAGTATCGAGACAGTACAATGCGGCGGCTGATGTACAGGGCGAGTGGGAAACGCGCCGAGTTTGAAGAGAAGGCAGACGATGAGATGAGGAGCTACTACAGTGCCCTCGAGCAGGAGAACCAAACGAGAGCCCAGCGGGAGATGCTTGAGGCGCAGAGCCGCGAGATTATGCAGGACATGGAGAATCTTAAGGCTGCGTGCGCCAAACAGTTGAAGCTAGAGGACGAATTAGAGACCATGTACGAGAGGCTCTTTAGCGGACCGACAGCGGAATTTCCGGAAGAGGATGCGCAGGAAGAAGCTGTCAAGGCTGCCAGGACTCACCATCGCGGACTGAGTAAGGAACTCAGCGACCGACGAAGAGCACTTCAATGTCTCGCCAAGGCCCAGGTCACCATCAAGGAAGCGTTGCTTTACCTTTTTGAGGCTCAAAAGAGCTGTGAGCGTGATATGCTGGGGTTTGGAGGTGCATTGGCAGACTTTCGGAAACAAAACAGTCTATCGAATGCCCAACGAAAGGTCAGCCAGACACAGATATTGGTTGATCAAGCCCGTCATTTCGACCCCAATGTGCCTCGACTCCCTAGCATGGATATCGTACAAGTTGACATGATAAGTGGGATCCTTTGCGATAACATTGTGTTTAACATGAATTATCTTAACATGATCTACGATTCGTTCGGCCAGGTCAAGGTTGCAGAGGAACATCTCGCTTCGTCCTTTCGACAGACAAAGTCGCGCGAAGAGCACCTTCAGACGGAGGTTCAGGAGGCGGTGGATCATCTAGAGGAAGCCCAGAGAGACCTCCGCAGGGTCCGAGATGAGGCGTTCATGAAAGCAGCTGATCCGCCTCCGCCATACACTGACACCCCCGCGTGAGGTTTCATTTATGGGCCCCTCAACTACCTTATGTGGGCTGCTCACAGTTCGAATATGCACTGAACTTTTAGCTGAATAGTATATATACCCAGGCTAACACGCCCCATCTTGGTCTGCCATTACCGTACATTTGGTGAACAGTCCGACAGCATACTGCCGTGTGAAAATCATCCGTTTCTACGGGGAATTGATTTGTCCCGCACCCTCTCGCCCCCCGGAAAAGGCCTGTCCGATACAGGTTTCACTACAAAGTGTCTTCGTCAGCAGCCACCAGTGTACGCTACTCACTCAGAACATACGGACCTGGTGACTATGGTTCTAATCTTTTTGATATTGCGGTCTGGGCAAGATCTCCGGCGCTATTAAAGAGTACATGGACTAAGACCGCTTACGCCTATCCAGATTCATCAGTCAATTTAGATGTCCACACTTCTAAAGAAACAAAAAAAAAAAATATTTAATGAACTTTGTTACTGTAATCGACGTATCGGGGCTACGATGGAGTTGTCTCACTACGTAGGCTATCGAGCTGTTATGAATTCGGATGGAGAGGTGAACTGTCAATTGCTTTAGAATGAATCTCCCTCTATTCAGAGACTCAGCAGGTTCCGAAGTACAGGGGCATGGCCATTCGTTCGGTGAGCGATCCTTCGATGACTGAACTGGCCTGCAACCGATGTCGCTGCCTTAGCGGGGGCCTTGATGCCTGAGCCATGCGGCAGCGGCCGTGATAGTCTGACTAGAGTGGCTAAACTCTGTACGCTCCCTTAAAGATAGAGAGGTCTGTGCACAAGCTTTTGGACGCGGGAAGGGGGATGTATACATGCTGCGGAGAAGGGTGGCATCATATGACAGCTAAAACTGCGCCAAAGTCGCACGAGCTGCCTAAGAATACGTCGTGGCTAGTGTGAGATGAAGTCTCGCGATGGTGCCTGACCTGGCTACGACAGAAACCACGAGCTCTGGACAACTTAGGTGGCTGTTTCTTACGATCCTTGCAGCAAACTGACAAACATACAGGGATACGACGGAATGACATGGGAGGTGCAGATGCTGTGGTCAGGTACTCTTCATATGAGCTCTTGGCGGATTACAGTACCCCAGGAGAGTATTAATTCCGTTTGCACTTTAAGGATGACATGTTGGGAACGTGACAATGATCATGTCACCGCTGAATATTACGAATATCCTCTCGATGTCTCCTGCGGGTAGAAGTGGGATGTTTTCTAATGCCACCAGACCCGGAGTCTCAGCACAAGCTGGCATATAACGTTGTGGACATTGATCGGGACCGCCATCATTGGTCTACCATTCCCAACGCAACTAAGATACGTTGTACAGTGAAATCATTGATTGCCCTTTTGACTAGAGGCTTGCAATCCGAGTTCATCCCCATGAAGCACCTCCACGGACAGGACACTCATATCCCGAGCTTTAACACTGGGCGAATCGCCGGCAAAAACTTTCTGTGGACTTTGTTTTCTTCCTCCACACTGCTCTTACTTCCCCATTGACATATCGTTCTGGTATTGACTGCGCTTCAAGATGACTCTCGCCGTACAACCCAACGCGGATGTTCGGCTTTCCGAACTTACCCCTGGAAGCCACTACCTCTGGGTCCTCACACCAAAGGAACGAGCCCGCCTCATAGCGCTCCTAGCATGCACCGGTAAGTACTTACAATACTTGTCCACATCCTCGGTGGTTTCCGACATGCCACTTCGTTCTATACAGGCCGGACCGACTAACTCTTTTCACAGCGGATAGGGTCGACCTCCGAGGAACCCTTATGGGGCAGGACCGGGACCAATGCAAGTGCTGCGGAAAGTAGTCTGGGCTCGATGATTTGGTGCAGAATGCCCTTGTTGGCAACATACACTCCGCGGAGTTTATGCTCGATATCTTCGAGGATGGACCGAAGAAAAATAGTCCGCCCCACGACCTATTTTGTTCAGACTGTGGCACCAGATTTGCGATCATTCCTTGGTGGGCAGAGTCGCCTACACCTTGGCGCCGTTGAGGTTGGTTAGGGCTGCACCCGACGCAGCGCCTGGCTGTCATGTCGCTGGCTGTGTCCTTCGCGTTAGCTTATAATAAAAACCCTGAATGCTTGGCGCCTGAAGCGACCGTGTTTCCAGTTTGAGATCAATTTGGTAGGTTTTGAAAGTAGCCTGGAATGATGCTGAGCCATACCCCTATGTATCTCTACGAGTAGTTTCATATATTGTTGGGAAGAGTATTCCGGAAAATTCAACCCTCCGAGCCTCTTAACCATGAATACTGGAACAGGCTCGCTTACATATGTACATACTTGGTTGCTGGGCGATGTATCTTTGGTCAGCGTTGGAGCGACGGGCATTCCTTGAAATCGACGATCGTCATTGTTTTGTTCTTTCGTTTGCTGTGGCAATCAGAACCCGATCGACAACGACCAACGCTTTTGAACGTAGGATATTCTCCACAGGGCTTCCAACCGCGTGGCTCCTCTATTCGTGATTTCGAGGATGCTCAACCGTATCGTGTTCATCGGTCAAGCAGTGGGGGACAGGCCGACCTCTCCTTGGCTTCCAGCGCGGCAAAGGCAGAGATGTGAATACTCTTCTGAAGTGTCTGGCTATGTACTCTTCAACGAGGCCACTGAGAATAATGTCAAAGTTCTGAGTTAATGCCGGCGCGCTTAGCTTTTTGGGAAGGAGATGATGATCTCGCGAGTTGCAGCACTGCCGTCGTGGCTGTGCAAGAAGCGTTTTCGTCACTTCGGCCGGCAAATATCAACCCCATCAACTCTCATGGCCTCGTTCACGATAGGGGGACGGGGCAGCGCCAGTGGGACGCACCCATCGCGCGCTGCGCCATTTTCTCGGTTGTGTCTCGGCTGATGGAGTGGCCTCAGTGGCGTGTTCGTAAAGGCAGTATACAATCAGAACTGCGATTTCCGCCAATTAGTTCGCGGCCCTTTTCCATATAGGCATCTTGTGATCGGCTAAGAGGTTTTTGTGGGAGCTTATCCTACCCCGCAAGGGCTTGAATCTCTTGGTATTGGAGTAACTGGATGCGGGGGCGTATCTTGGCTGTTCTCGGCGGCTTGGAGACGGGTGTATAAATCCCGACAGGGGTTGGGATCACTCTCAGCGATGGGATCGAATTGCCTCAATTGAACCCTACAGCCCAACATGTTTCCTTTCAAGCGGTCGAGTGTAACGCACGTTGAGGATGCCTCGGCTGAGAAAAATCTCGAAGCGGCGCCAAGCCTCGAGCAGACGTATATGCAGAGCGGGCTCAGTCCTGATGACGCCCAGTTCCTCGCCAATTTTTCCGAAGAGAGGAGGAAAAGGTGTGTTCGGAGAGTTAGTGATGCATACTCCTCGTGTACCGTGGAGTTGCCCGGGCTCACCATGTGTACGTACGTCCAGATCGATTGGCGTCTCTGTCCGCTGTTGGCCTTTCTCTACCTCGTCTCCTACATCGACAAAGCAAGTATCGGTATGCGCCAGTTCATAAGCTTTATCCTATTGGAACTTTTTGGACTGACTAAACTGGTAGGAAATGCCAAGATTGAGGGCATGCTGACCGACCTCAACATGTCTGGGACTGACTATAACATTGCCCTCGCAATTTTCTTCGTCCCATATACACTATTCGGTTTGTCGGCTACATTTAAGCCGATATGAGATTACTTTCTAACGCTTTTTATCGGTTAGAGGTCCCGAGCAACATCCTACTCGCCAGGTTCAAGAGACCGTCGGTGTATTTGGGGCTCTTGACACTTCTATGGGGCATCGTGGTGACCCTAACCGGGGTCGTCCAGAGCTTTTCTGCACTCTGCGCTGTCCGTGTGCTGCTTGGTATCTTTGAGTAAGTCTCCCACAAATCGCTTCCCAATAGTAACTAGCAGCTCCTCTAACGTCTTGTCAGGTCTGGCTTCTTCCCGGGCGCCGTGTGGCTTATCACACAGTGGTACATGCCAGAGGAAACCCAAAGCAGGATCGGCCTCTTCTACACCGCGAGCGCACTGGCAGGCGCCTTCTCTGGCCTCCTCGCATTTGGCCTCGCCAAGATGAACGGAGTCGGTGGCTACTCCGGCTGGCGCTGGATCTTCATTGTCGAAGGCGCCGCGACCGTCGCCCTGGCAGCCGTCTGCTACTTCTGCCTCGCGGATTCGCCTGCACTCTCCGACAAATGGCTCGAACCGGATGAGATCCGGTACCTGATTCTTCGCAAACAGGCTCTACGAGGTCGCATCGTCGTCGATGAGAAGCCTAGCAAGTTCGACTGGAAAACCCTCTTCCAGGTCCTCACCGACTGGCACCTGTACATGCAGATCCTCAACTTCTGGTCCAACACGGTGCCCAACTACGGACTGAAATTTTCGCTGCCCCAGATTATTAAGAATATGGGGTACACCTCCGCGAGGGCGCAGCTCCTGTCGATGCCCCCGTACATCGCGGGCGCGATATCCGCGTACGTCTTTGGCCTCCTCGCCGATAAACTGCGCTGGCGCATGCCGGTCATCGTCATCGGACAGGCCCTCGTAATCGCTGCATTCGCCATTCTATTCGCCTTCGCGGAGGACATCAAGAGCAACATCCCCGTGTGCTACTTCGCGGTCATGCTCGCCTGCATTGGCGTGTATCCGGTCATCCCGGGCACGAACACGTGGACGTCGGTCAATCTCGCCGGGGCCCGGAAGCAGGCGATGGGCATTGCATTTATGATTAGCGTGGGCAATATGGGTGGCCTCGTGGGCTCATTCATCTACCTCGAGCGTGAGGCGCCCAAGTACCCCACCGGCTTTGGGAGCTCGTTTGCATTTGCCGCGGCGGGGATGGTGGCCAGTCTGGTCCTCGAAGCAAGGTTCTGGCATGTTAATCGGAGGAACGAGAGGATTGGGAGGGAGGAGATTTATCAGCGGTATTCGGATGAGGAGTTACAACTTTTGGGGGATCGGTCGCCGCTTTTCAAGTATACGCTTTGATGGCACCGAGTATCTGTGTCCTTAGCTTTATCGTTTTGTCTGGTGCCTTTGCTGCGCTTGGCCGTGCGTGTAAGAGAGTCCCCGTGGAGGAACTGGTCCATATAGGCGTAGAGTAGGATCGATGGAATTAAATCTAGATCCTATCTTGTCGTTGCTCCCAATGCCTCTATATAGCCACTATGCGCCGTCGACCCGGTAATGCCAGTTCGGATTTCCGCAGATAATCCCTTCATATTTAAGGATTCTCAGTCGTAGACTGTGATCATCCAAAACGCACCACCCATCCAACTGGCGTCATAGATGCCATGTCCCTCACAGCTGCGCGCGGTGTTCATACCAAGACAGTGGCTTGGATCTGTAAGACCTACTGCCGTTATATTGGGTCAAATGAAAATAAGACTGACGATGTAGCTCCATACCTCGCCCATGCCGATCTGGGTAGTAACCGATCCTGTCGCGATACACCCTTCCCCCCTCACGGCACGTGAATTTCATTGCATGAATCAGTATTCCAATGGCACATCAGAGGAGGGTGTGGCAGAGGAACGAGAGACGAGGAGAAGCAATGTTCATCTATCTCACTACATCTGGCGAGCGATTACATGAACCGATCGAGACCTACATGCGACGGCATTCCCTCGTAGGCTACGGTCATTGATCGGCAGACAAGATACTGATAGCATATAATTACTTCTATACGGCAATCAAATTATCAGGACCTCACAGAAGGTAATGGTTTCCCAGTGGCCCAGATACCTAAATAAAAGGAATCATGGTAAGGTCAACTGAAGCACTTGTAGTAGGTATAAAATGTACCCTTGTCGAAACAGGGACACAAGCGTACTAAACGAAACCGACTACATGATGTAGACTAAACTCTAGTTCTTGTTCCCCTCCCCCTTATTCACCCGGTTAAGGAGTCTCCTTTCCTGTCTAACCTCATCCATGAATCGGCCTTTGACTTCTCCTTTACTTCCCCCAAATCCGGCTTCACTGCCCTCCCCTGCTCCTCACTCGAATTTCTCCAGGCGTTATCATTATTGGCACGGCGTAATTCTTCCTCGGTAACCTCCTTAAGAACCCTGTCCACTATTTCCTCCTCCTCAGCAAGCATCTGCTCGAAGCCCACCGGATTCATCGCTGTACTATCCCGTCCATTGCGCCCCTGATCGTCCTCAAGTGTAGATTGCCCCATTTCCTGCGTCAGATTATCCCCACGGCTGTTTATGGGAGCTGCCGTTTCCGAGTAAGAATCATCTTAATTAGCCTGGTTTCCCAGCTCTCAAGCCACGACAGTGCTCCAGAATGGTCGGCCCACATAGGGTTGTCGGTAGCACAGTGGGTGCAGTCGCCAACCCTGCGGGGCGTAAATACGACCGCATTTTGTGCATGTGCTGGTATCTTCTTTAGGTCTGGACATGATGTACAATGTCTTGTTTCCACGGAGCTCGATTCCAGAACGGCCTCTCTACATGAAAAGGGGATTTGGGGTATTTTTGGTCTATTTATATTTGTTTGTTTTGGAAATTCTCTTTGTGTAAGACAAAGAAAACCCTTTAATTTTGGTGATATAAATCAAAGTGATTGTTATCTGCGATAACTTTTATTAGTGCATTCATCACTTAATAGAGATGGCTTTCATATCCCGGCCTTGCGCTTGTATAACAAAGGCAAAGGATGAAACCCTGTTGGTTACCACCTTTCGTACTGGGGAGGTCCAAGAGTGGAAGACCAGGAGCATTGCCGACATGGCGCCATTGACCAAAAATTACCCGCTCACGCTTGTTACTAATTCGCTACATGCTCTTCCGCTGCTGTCCCGACCGCCTAATATACAAAACTTGAGGGCCGAATGCCAGACGCTATGATCGCCTTGAGCTCTTCAGCGGTTCGGTGTAACCGGGCCTCTCAGCAGATGCCATTAGCAGCATCCAATCAATACGCCGAGTTGGCACCTGGGGTGGATCGGAGCCGAGCTTGATTTCTTCAGGTTGCCAATATCGGGAACCGGAACCGGTATTCCCAATACAAGCCGGTATGTCGAGTATCTGTGCCGGGTGCGGGGTTTCGATCGAGTTTATAGGAAAAGAGAATAATATTCCCATCGATCACTGACGAGGCGCCCAATGTTAAGTAGATGACGTCCCAAGAGACCGGATCTGGAGGTATGGAATGTTCAAGACGATTGAATTATGCTTAAGGTGGAGTATGGGCGATGTACGCCCTTGATTGAGAACCCGGGAGCTGAGCCGTCAGGACGACCGGGCTGGGATCCGCTGACGGGATAAAGATACTCTTTTCGGGGCGGACTCGCGCTCCTTCCCCCACTGACCCCGGCTACATATTTTGAGCTTCCCCGCGACCTCTTTCAAGCCGCAGAATCCCGCCCTCACACACCACCATGGCCACAAACGAACAACACTCCTACCTAATCCTGGGCGCTGGAGTCTTCGGTGTCTCCACCGCGTACTACCTCATCAAAGCGAATCCCAGCGCCTCCGTGACCCTTGTCGACCGCGACGCCTTTAACGCCGAGTCGCGGGTCGCCGCATCCTGGGACTGGAATAAGGTCGTGCGCGCCGATTACGCAGACATCGACTACTGCGCTCTGGCCCTCGAAGCGCAAGACATCTTCAACAATGACCCGCTGTGGCAGCCGTATTTCCACGAGACGGGCGTCTACTGGGTCTGTCGCGATGACTATGCGCAGGACGTCGTGAATAACTACAGGAAGCTCGGGCGCAAGGCGGAGCTTGCGGCGTTCCCGCTTGAGGAGTCGAAGAAGATGTATGGCGGGTTGTTCGAGCTTGCTGATTACACCGATGCGAAGGAGGTGCTGATCAACAAGACGAGTGGGTGGGCTGCGGCAGGGGATTGTCTGAGGGCCGTGACGAGGGAGATTATACGGTTGGGCGTGAAATATGTGCAGGCGGATGTTGAGCGGTTGGTATTCGACGAGGCTGGGGATTGCTCTGGCGTGCAGACAAAGTCTGGAGAGCAGATTCTGGCTTCGAGGGTGATTCTCTCGACTGGAGCTTTCACGGCCAAGTTGCTCGAGACGACGGCTGCTGCGACCCGGAAAGAGGATCTACGCGCTGGGCCGAGGATTGTCGCTGGCGGAATCGCAACGGGCATGGTTACGCTCGATGAGAAGTCGTATGAGAAATTCGCTGCGATGCCGGTGGGATTCCAGGGGTATTCTGCAGACAAGGGTGCGAACGCTCACTGAGAGATCTCCCGGAGGCAAACTAACGAACGATCGCAGGGCCCTTCCTCGGCACCTTGCCACCGACGCCCGAGAAGCAGCTCAAGTGGTGGGGACGCACAATCTTCAGCAATACGCAAGAAGTACTTCCCGGTCGCTTCGTCTCTGCGCCGCCCACAGAGCAGGACTACGCGCAGTGGAAAGTGTCGCAGAAGCTGCAGGACGACGTGCGCTACTCGGCTCGCATGTTCTATGGCGCACCGACGGCATCCTGGCCGATGGGGAAGTTCAGAATCTGTTGGTGAGTACGCCTGTCTATATGAAGGTGACAGCTGCTAAATGCTCTTCAGGGATGCATTCACGCCCACTGGCGACTTTATCATCTCTCCGCATTCTGCTGCAAAAGGACTCTACGTTGCGACGTGTGGATCCTTCCATGGCTTCAAATTCTTTCCGGTCATTGGCAAGTACGTCGTACAGATGCTGGAGGGCAAGCTGGATGCGCATCTGAAGCAAAAGTGGGCGTGGGATCGCACTGCCGAGCAGCTGGACTCGACGACGAACCCGGAGTATCCGAGGTCGGAGCTGAGCGATATGTTGGACACGGCACCTGCGGCGAAGCTGTAGATATTTTAGATAATGAATTGAGGCATGTGCATGGCTTAACAATTGCTTCGGCGTTGCGATGATAGGACTAATATCGATTTTCCATTACATACGCATGGACCTGAAAAGCCGACGAGAGATTTCCGGCTCTGGCCGATTTCCCGTGGGAAACGGTGGCCATCCACAGGATTTCCGCGGGCATTATATGAAGTGCTATCTCATCGGCGTGCTTCGTACCCGATGTTATAGATGTTCACATATACAGGCGGTTCCGATCAGGGATTCCAACCTGCCCAGACGAGAAGATACAGTGTCCGACTTCATCATCTTCGACAAGGAACTCCCTCTGGAAATGCCTCCGTCTCTCCCCACATAACCTCCCGAAAGGCTGCTGTACCCAGATCCTCATCAGACCCCGGATGACACGCCGCGCTGATCGCAATACTACAGCTCCCTGCCAGTGGCAGGTCAGACTTGAAGCTTCGAAATAGAATAAATATTGCCACACGCGAGTAGGCAAGATTGCTGGACGGGCCGTCGGCACTAATCTCCAGATCCGCATCGTACGGCACGATCTGGAGGTAGAATAGACTCTGCGAGACCGTCCAGTGCAAGACCATGTAGATAATAAGAATCGGGACGCTGTATCTGTACGGGATACTAAGCCAGTATGTCGATCGCTGCGCGGTATTCTTCCTCGGCCACGAGACACGTAGCCCATTCCGCTGGACCCCGTAAGAATCGTACTCGGCCGATGCGAGCATTGTTGTCAGGACATTGTTGTAGAAGTAGTAGCTGACCGTGGCGGCGAATTGGGGTGTGTTGGTGACCAGCACGCTGGCGATCGCGGGTGCTGAGGATAGACTCGCGAGATCAATTGCTAGGTACCTGTTCTTGGAGTATTCACCGAAGCCATACTCCGTCCACCAGGCTGCGAGAGAGCCCAGGTATTTCGAGGCCAGGGGGAGAAGGTAGATGCCGACGCCGATTGTGGACCCGCAGCTGCACGAGTTAGTACGTGTGCTAGCCTATGAGATGAAAGGAAAGCTATGGGGACTAGTTACGCGAGTACCATAATCAACCAACGTCTGAAGCTCGCGGCGCGAACCCAGAGCCCGCGCTGGCGTAGCCGCTTCCATGTCCCATCGCGCACATCATGCCGCGTAATCCAGCAGCGACCCAGAGTTGTAAGATCTCGCTGGGTCATGAACGAGGCCACCGCATCTCCAACAGGTGCAGTGGTGCAGTCCGAGCTCTATCGAGTCTTGCAGCTAATAACATGGCTGCGATCTTGAGAGCTGCTGCGGCGATGATGACGATGCAGAGAGGAAGGTTATAGACCACCTTGCACCGGTCCTCTGTCCCGAAGATCAAGCACCCATTCGTGGTGTAGGACTCCGCCAGCTCGGAGCCGCAAGTGAGAGATTCCGTCTGCACTGTTATCGGGGTTTCCAACTCGGTGCGAATGTATGCTGTCACATTATCCAACGTTTGTGGCTTGTTGAGCCGAAGCCAAGTCGCCAGTTGATCTGCGTCAACGCACGCTACTTGGCTGTTAGTAATGTCCTCCCTACTGATACATACGGACAGCGTGTGATTATTCGCCCGGTAAGCCACACCCTGACCTGCATCTGTGGTTGGCAATGTGAAAGCCAGGGTCCTATTTGAGAATAATATTGCCCAGATCTCTGCCTTGTAAGGAGCCGAGGCGCCTACATCCCAACCGTTCAAGAATGCCAAATCGCCACCATCATTAACGGAAAGGTCATCGGTGAGCCCGACGACCGCGCGTAGGCCGTGCGAACGTCTACTTGTTGTCAGATCCCGACACGTATCCTTGTCAAGTCGCCCGTATGATTGATTTCCCATATGGGCGGCGAATGACGACCACGACATTCCGGTCGCGTCAAAACATGACTCGAGACCAGGTGATGTATATTCCAATACCGAATCAGGTCGAAGTCGCTAGGAGCAATAATAGTGCTGGATTCGTTTGTTGCGAGCACACCGAAGACGACGGAATTGTACCTGTTTGCCGCGAATGTCAACATACGCGTGTCGTTGGTCCCAGGGGGTAGGGCACATACAGCAAATGAAATGGCGTCGCTGTTATTAGGAGCAGAATCCAAAGCGTAACCCGATAGCGGCCGATCACGAACAGATTGCTCGTACTCGGCGTCCCTATATCAAGCCACTCTCCCTTGACATGCGCCCCGTTGACCTCTTCCCGGCTCGGTGCGAGTAATGTCTGCATAGTATAATTACTAGCAGCGAGGATTGTCGTACTGAGGACGTTGATAAGTAAGTGCAGAGCGATATCCCATCCTTTCGAGACCGCGCAGCTCCCGTCGTAGATCACCTCGCCGCTGCGCAGACCGGGGTTGTCACCATTTCGGCGCGATAGTACTACCGCGATGGCGAGGAGGATTAAATTCACGAGGAGGACGGCGCTGGTGATTGCCGCACAAACCTGGACGCCTCGGATCCAATGGCACTGTTTGTGAGCGTCTGTTTTTCGTCGCTTTCCTGGCCTGGCTGGCTAGTCCGGACGCCATGGTATGTGAATCTTGTGAAGAGCGACAAATTCCAACCTTTCATCTTGAAGTCCCGACGGAGCTATTAGGTATGCTATCGCCTCATTGAATGGATGTAATATCCCATCATAGACCGCGTACGTGGATGGTCCGGAAGCGCGCTCTACACGTAGGACATGCACTTTCATTCATATCCGCCGCGGCGAGCAGGCCTAGAACGAGCCATAGCGCAAGGCAGACCCTGAATACGAAGGGGCCTCGCTTGGCGTGTCAATTGGACAACGGGGCGGCTGCTTTACTTTGCGGTGGCTGCGGGATTTCAGTGGTAAGTATAGCCGAGCGGCTGGCGCATTGCGCGATACGACGAAGGTAACAGGTGCCGAGTACTTCGCGATAGCCATTGGATCGCACAGCACCTACGTCTACACTAGCACTGTTGGGTCGATGGATCCTCGACCGAGAATACCCCGATCCCGCCCGGTTTCAATATGCGGGAATCCCTCAGACGCTTCTCGCCGAATATTGCGTTTGACTGGTCGAAGGTAACTTCCATGCGAGCCCAGACTAACGTTGACTCGGCTACCTGTTGAGGGACGTACAACGTACATACGGAGGACTTTCTACGACATTCCTATTTTGATGTTCTGGACTGTCCAGGAGCGGTACTACCTCACTAAGCCCAGAGGGACAGACCCAGACCATGTTAGTGGCCTCATTGTCTCTCAGGATCAATCAAATCGTGGTATCAAAGGTTTTTTAGCCAATTCTGAGACAGGTTTACAATCGGCTCCAGGCCAGCAACTTCGGGGGCCCAAAAACGTAGCATATCGACCGTGTCCTGCACGCTCTTTTTCCACCGAACAGGAAAAAGACCGACCCCACAAGCGCGAGCAATGGCGAACAGGATACATACACTCCTAGCAGAAGACCTGATCATCAACCAGGTGCCGTGATGACGGTGGTAGAAGCCCGGCGAGTTGATTTCCAGCCTTTCCAAATGGGCGTCCACGCCCTTGAGAAGCCACTCGCGGGAAACGGGGGTTATATCCGACTGTGTCACGGTATGGGCAATAAACGGCCAGGTGATCAACTCGTTAACGTATGTTTTGCGGCCCCTCAGGATAAATCTCAGGACGTCGGTCTCCCCTTGGCCGCCTGTGTTCTCGGAGATACGCACCATGGAGGGGAGAGAGTCCTGCCATGCGACGGATTGTTGGGAGTATATACCGCCAACATCGGAAAGAAGGTCCCATAACCTGTCTGGAGTGTCCTGGGCGCGGTGATGCCCGCGACTACTCAAACAGGAAGTGATCTCGGTCCTCGCCTCCATCTCAAGCCGCCACAGGGATATCTCAGAGAGATAGAAGTACCAGGCGCGCAGCATGCGGTCGTCATCCGTGAACGGAAGGCTCGGAAACCGCTGAGGGGCAGTCAATGCGGAGGAGGCGGCGCCAAAGTCAGGGAGACCCAGCTCCAGGCGTAGCTCGCGTTCCGACTTCCAGCATGACCAGTATATGCTCTCCTCGGCGGTTGTGCCGGCCTCTGCAACAGCCTGCGTCGTCGATTTCTGTCTGATGAATTCGAAATTCTGGCATATCGATAAGCCTTGTAGGAAGGATCGCCAGGCGTCGTACGGGCGCAGGCAGGTCATCAGATAAACGCCTGCAAAGAAAAGACACTGGGCTTCCACGATAGTTGCAGAATCGAGGATTATGCCCATGCGCTTTTGTGCCGCGCCGAACAGCGCACTCCCTGTTGATGACCGTAGCTCCTCGCTGGAGAGTGACGCCGAGCCAAACGGTCGGGCTACGGCGCCGTTCGCGCAGATGAGGAGCGCCAGGCATGATTCAGCGTCCCAGCCGGGGCCCTCAATGGATATCCTGCGGACAAGACGGCGAATGTATGCCTCTTCAAGAACTGGATTCTTGGTATGGACGTGGTTGAAGAACATGTGGAGGTATTCTTGTGTCGCCGAGGCGTTAAGCTCATCTCCGAGTATCGGCTGTGTGGCAATAGGGAGTCGGGGTCCAGGTGTCAAGAGCTCGCAGTCTGTCGGCAGGGGAAATGCAGAGCCTTGGAAGATGGGCCACGCTAGGACGGCTTCCAGGCGTCCTGGGAGAAGGTTTTCTGCAAGTAGGATCTGCGTCGGGCTAATCGCATACTGGTTGCTGACTGGACTTGGGTTGGCCGGGATCTGAGTCTCTGCAGCTATTTTTTCACGCTGAATCGAGTCAAGTTTTCTATCCAACCCGTCAAGGCGCTCTAGGATAGCGATACTTGCTGGGTCGAATGAGGATAACCCTGCTGGTTCCGATACACACTCTGCGCCGGTACTCTCGCAGAACGAGCAACGCGGCTTTTTCTGGTCACATTTTGTTCGGCGGGCGCGGCAAACCTGACATGCGGTGACTGCTCTTTTGCGCGCGTAGGCGGAGCCAGATCTACTTGTCTCTATGATGCGCTTCATGCCATGCAGTCGGCAACGAAGTGCGGGGATGGTGGGAGGGCGTCGAGTCGATGGAGAAACGGAGACAAGCAAGCGGGGAATCTCGGCTTATATTTAGTGGCTGTCATGTGATGCCAACTTCGTAACAAGCATCGCCGTATCTTGCTACTTATATGGATATTCTGGTAAATAGTACTGAAAAGGGTTGAATCGCATGCCTACCGGTTCACCTGCTCATATACTGCAAAAAGGTTGTCCAAGTTGCGCCTCCATCAATTGAATTGAGGATGGAATCATTGTTCGATAGGATAATTTTTCTAAGTTCTAAAAAAACGGTCAGCCAACTGAAGAGAACAAGCATGGGGTGTGTGCCAGACTATGGCGTCATAGGGAACAAACTAGATAATGTAGTATGTGAAGTCTGCAGAGCGAAATTTTTGATTCTCCTCCGCTCGGAGCAGGAGACTCGACCCTCAACAGCAAGAGCCACCCCACAGTGGGCGTACCCAAGCCCGCCCCCAGTTTCAGGTCCGGAGAAACAATGTGGGGTTCCGGGGCCTCGTCTGTCAAGCACAAGCGGAATGTCGGCAAACGCCTATTGAGGATATGCAGCTTGACTTACCTAGCAAGCAGCTACTCACAAACAAAGCTAACGGTGGCTTCAATAGCTCGGGCTTCCTGCAGGAACCGGTAGAAACAAAATTGAGGATGCTCGGCTATTCCCCAAGTTTGAAAGCGCCGGAAAGCGAGAAAAAGAGGGGAGTGCTGCCGTTCAGAGCGAGAGGGCAATCAATATTAACCGCTCAAGACCATTTTCACCCGATCCAGGACATCTAGGTATTTAGTCGCAGATGATTCCCTTTCCTGGTCGTCGGCCAACATACCTTTCTTTCCTCCCAAGACAATTCCCACTCTCAGCCAAGCTCGCTACCACATGATGTATTTAAGCCAGCTATGCAGTATTATTGCGGTTATCCAAAGCCTTCTTTTGGCAGCTGCACAGGACGTGCCTGGCCAGCCGATCGAGGATGACTGGGCACCTGAGCCATTCACCGACTTCACCAAGAACATCCTGTTCTACCCCGAGGCCGATGCAGTCAACTGGCATACGCTGTACGCACGCACTCTGCAGCTCCCCGACGAATCCCTGCTTATTACATGGGAGAACTATCCCGCGGAACCACCCTTGGTCAACCACCCGATCTGGAAGTCCGACGATGGGGGTGCAACATGGTACAACTACTCTCAGATCGACGACCAGGTCAACGGTTGGGGTATGCGATTCCAGCCGTTCCTGTATACCCTGCCCGTCGACTTTGGCGGTTACCCTGCTGGAACAATTCTGGCGGCGGGTGTTTCTTGCCCCTTCAGCTTGGAGGGAGGCGTTTGGATAGAGCTCTATGCGAGCACGGATCTGGCTAAGACCTGGACGTTTGTAAGCCATGTTGCGTATGGAGCAGGCCCGGAGACTATTTCAAATGGGGATAAGGCACTCTGGGAACCATTTATCGTCCTTTATGATAACCAGATTGCGATCTTCTACTCCGATCAGACGGATCCTGCGCATAGTCAGAAGCTTGTCCACAAGACAACAGAGGATCTGGTTACATGGTCCGACGCTGTGCCCGATGTGGCATTCGCCCGACAGGCAGATCGACCTGGAATGACGACCGTGGCTCACATTGAGTCAACCGATAAATGGATAATGACGTTCGAGTACTGTGGGGTTGGCGGCTGCAGGGTCCACTACAAGGTTTCGGACAGTCCGCTACTATTTGACACTGCCGAAGCAATTGAGCTACACACCAACGATACTTCCCTGACGACTGGTACGAGCGGGCCATACGTGATATGGACTGCGCACCCAGACCGGGACGACGGGTGCGGTCTGATCATCATCAGTGCTAGCAACAGGGAGTGGGTATTCGTTGGCGAGGATGACGCGGATCCGGATGGCTGGAAGCGTGTCGAGACGAACCATTGGTCAGCATACTCGCGCAGCCTGAGGGTTGTAACGATCAAGGGGGAGAAGAAGCTGCTCTATGCGAATGGAGGCAATTTTGGGCCCGGGGATTTGAACTCTGTTGCCTGTGCCGTCCAGCCGATTCCCCGTTAATGTGGTTCCCCTTTCTCGGGGAATCTACCCACTATCATCAGGGTGGAACCTTGGGGAACATGTGTTCGTTGTATGTGGGCGGAGAATTGATTGATTTGATTGCCTTACCCGACGGGAGCTGTAAATACTGTTTGCGGATGAGGAAGAGCAAAAACTGCGCTTTTAGTGAATAAACATACTTTGTGCTGGCACTTGTTGTTTCTTCTATATAATCACAAGTCCAATCGAGCATACCATGACTGCCCCTGCTATACCCTTCACAAATTCCGCGGCTAGAGGATAGTCTGTCTGAAGGCCGTAGCCCAGCTGAGTACATTGTCTGCTTAAATATATTATCTTCTGCCAGGTGTAAAAAGCAACCTAATCTACACTAAAGGTAAGTTATATACACTAAATAGGCAGATTGTGGCTTCGCAACGCCGCGCTTGGCCAGTCACCTGACCTTCGTGAGCTGACCTGCGTTGGCAACATACAAAAGGGATCGCCCCAACCCCTCATTCCCAAAGTAGAGAGAATAAGCGAGCAACAATTGGGTACTGAAGGTCATCGGGCACGAAGGTTTTACCCAGCCAACGTGTTCCCAACCAGTAGATATCTTGACCTTTTTGCATCTCACTTATCTGGTTCTTCGAGTGATTGGTTCGTATCTAAATGTATTAATCTAACTAGTCCAGTCTAATCATCAAGCTGAAATGTAGATCCTAGAAAAGGTCTTCATTGTCCTCATGGAGGTATTCAATGGTTTCCGTTCATTCAGCTTGAATTTTATGAGCGCTGTTCACAGTAAACCAAGCTAATTAATGCTGAAATAACGCGCATTTGGTCGCAAATCAGTCCATTTAGTAACAGCCACGTTGTATATGTGATATTCTCACTGTACTACCACTGCCAATCAATGGCAGCCACATCTCACACATATGAAAGGAGAATCAGCGAACTGATCTGCAACCTCATCTTCCTTTATTCTTGCACCACTTGACAAGCAACATAGCTTTAAGCGTTGAGATCTTCCAACAGTCAACGACCATGGACCGAGCAACTCATGTTATCGACCCGGACGGCGAAGTTATAATAGTATTACAAAATCCAAATGCTCCTTTTTCAGCAATAAATGAAGGTATTGCTATCAACAATTTCACCTAAACTCCTTCCAACCCAAGCAGTGATATCCACCCGCAGAAGGATTCAAGATTTGGAGAGATGGGCCTAATCTTATCGCTCAAAGATAAGAAGGAAAAGAAGGAATGATTTAGTTTTTGGCTTCTCCTGTTCAATACCCATCTGAAGTTATTGACCACCATTAGAAAAACCTGCCGCCGAAGACCCCACGCCCGAATGGCCAGCTGAGGCTGCCGCTGAGCCTACTCCCGAATGGCCGGCTGAGGCTGCCGCCGAAGAAGCCGAATGGCCAGTTGAGGCTGCTGCGGAAGAACCGTCCCTTGAATGGCCTACTGCACAAGAGCCTGCTTCCGAAGGACCGGCCGAAAGGCCGGCCGAACCGACGGTCGCCGAACAACTGGAGGACAACTGCGTTCGCATCCAGGTCTCTGCCAAGCATCTGACCCTCGCTTCTTCTATTTTCAAGAAAATCCTCACGGGTGGTTGGAAAGAGAGCATTACCTATCTACAAGAAGGCTCAGTTGAGATAACAGCAGATAGCTGGGATACCAAGGCGCTCTTAATTATGCTTCGCATCCTACATTGCCAATCCTACAATATACCGCGAAAGCTTTCACTTGAGATGCTCGCGAAAGTTGCTGTTTTGGCTGACTACTACGATTGCAGGGAAGCGGTGGATTTATTGGCGTCTACATGGATCAACGCCTTGGAAGAAACTATTCCCGCAACATATTCCCGGGATTTGATGCTCTGGTTATGGGTTGCTTGGTATTTCCGTCTCCCTGCCGAATTCAAAAAAGCTACCGCAACCGCCATGTCATGGAGTCACGATTGGATTGATACCCTTGGGCTTCTAATCCCGGATAAAATCATAAGTATGGGTACCTGAAACCGTAGATATGTTTGATTAACAATAAAGAGTAGGATCAATGGAAGATCGAAGGCATGGGAAGATCACTAACCTAATTCTCCAAATTCAGAATATACGTGATCAGCTCCAAAGCAATAGCAAAGGGTGTGGCTTTGAATGCAGCTCAATCATGTATGGAGCTCTCACAAAGCAGATGCATCAGAACACTCTACTTTCGCGAGGGCCTGTAGCTCCATTCCCGGGGTTAAGATACGGATTGCTCGTGCAAAGCGTGCAATCACTCAAATCGCCAGCGTGGTGCGAACCGGGGCGCCGCTATTCTGGATACTCCCAGCGGCACGCATGTAATTACTCCACATTCAAATTGCTCTTCGGCGACTTGAAGGATACCATTGAAGGCCTGGATTTAGATGGTCTTATCAATCTATAGTTAGGGAACTGCCGACCGGATCATGCCATTTAGTTTGTCGCCTCAAGAGTATTCCTGTCCAGCGAGTCGCTGGTTGATGTAGCAAAGATGTATCTGCTAGCCTACTGATACAAACGCAAGCGTAGAAAATTAGAAGTCTCGATCATCGGGTAGCACCAATAAAAAACTCCCTTTTATCTGTCTCGGATATCGGGCTTTTTGCCGCCTCCAGAAGCCACCTGTTGATGAAGTCACGTCACCATGCCAGCTGTACGCTTTTCAGCCCAAAGCTGACCCTGTTATATAGTCTAGGCAACACGTTACAACCGTCAAACACACGGTCTGCCACATCCCAAACATGTCATATTGGACGAGAAGATATCGAGGTACATTAACCATTCAATCAATGACCTTAAAAAATGGTGTATAGATCGGCGAGTAGAGTAATAATGCATCCACAGTCCTCCGATTCAGCCCGCCATCACTCATCACTCTGTCTTTCAAAAGTTCTGCCTCGGGACAACCACGTTTTCCAAATCTCCGGAGGAATATCTCTAAGTGCTACGCGTCGCTGAGAGTGTACTTCTTCATTTTGCGAGGCGAAACCCGGTCGTGAAACATGACATCGATCTCAGCGTATGTCCTTCCTTTCAGTTCAGGGATGTAGAAGAAGGACAAAATAGTGGCAAAGAGGGACAATCCACCAAAGATAAAACCGACTTTCCCCTTGAGATTCTAATACCCCCTTTGTCAGTCTGTCTGTCTTGCAATGGGGGTTTGTACACTTACGCCAGCATCCGGGTTGACCATGTACGGCACAGCGAAGAACATGATGATACCAAAGATTGCTTGTGTTGCTGTTGCGAGTGCGGTTGTTCTTGCTCGCAGCAACAGGCTCGAGACTTCACCCAGCAAAACAAAAGCCACAGCGCCTATAGTGAGGAAGTATACGAAGGAATAGATGACAGTCAGTGAGGCTTGTGCCCACTTAGCTCCTCCAGTGGGCACCAGATCGAGGATCCCGATCAGGAATAAAATGGCTGTGCAACCCATCATCCCACCCAGGAAGATGGGCCGCCGACCGAGACGATTGACAAGGAACCACGAACAAAAGTTGCCTGCAACACCGCAGGCTGTGACACCCACGCCCAAATCGAATGCTTTGGAGGTATCAAGACCGGCGAGCTGAAAGAAATATGTGGAGAAGCTGAGGACGAAGATGATACCCGCGAAGTGCTGACAAGCGAATACACCCATTGATATGAATGTGCGAATACGGTCCGTACCGCGAAAGGCGGATATGTAGCTCGGAGCAGGCATCTCGCGCTCCGCATCCACAGTCCTTTGAATCGTGGCTAGCTTCGGTCCAACATCAAAGCTTTCGCCGTAGAGGCGCTGCAGTGTGCTGTGTGCCTCCTCGAGGCGCTTTTGGCGGACAAGATACCAAGGCGACTCAGGCGACAACAGCGCTCCTGCCATGAGGAACACTGAAAAAAGAAGCTGGATGAGGAAAGGACCGCGGAAAGCCCAATGATCATTCCGACTGCCAAACCCTTTGGTCACCGCGTTGGACACCAATTGCCCCACAGCAATCGCGAGGTTGACTCCGACCGATGAAAGACCACGGAAGACAACTGGGGCAATCTCTGAGCATGTTATGGGGCCGAGCGTGAGGTAGAATCCCACTCCCACTCCCAGAATGAGCTTGCTGACCACGAATGCGGGCCTTGTTGTCGAAAAGGTCTCGCCAAAAATACCGCCTGTGACCACCACGACACCGATCATGAGACTCTTTCGGCGGCCGATCTTGTCCGCAACAAAGCTGCACATGAAGCCGCCGAAGAATTGGCCGACGGAGGAGATGACATTGAACGCGCTGAGCCACTGTGCAGGGATTGTTGGGCTACCCTTGTAGTAGTATCCATAATAGGCGCGAAAGGCAGGGACGCTGATAATAGCTCCGTTTACCTGGGTGTCAAAGCCCCCTATCTTGGTTGTTACTATTTTCTCTCGTCGATTCTGGATAGTATGTATACTCACATCCCAAGGCGCACATGCACCAGAACAGAGACCATCCGATGATTCGTGGGTGTCGCCGCCAGATTTCCGCGAGGGTAAGGATTTGCTCCTGTTCGGCGTCCTCGGTGGACGATTGCTTGACCCCCTCCGTCTCGACGTGTTCTGCGGATGTTTTCATCTTTGCTGTAAGGAGGGCGAGCGCGACGGCTATGGTTGTCTTCTAATACTGATCATATTAACGTGTTCGGGGAGTGAGTTCAGTTTTAAACCTCGACTTCAACATCATTGACTTTGAAGCTCTTCTGAGGGGGATGATTGGCAAGAAACGGTGTCAAATCGCCTTCACTGACTAGGCCACTAAAAGCATTGTCCCGGACTGCCGATACTCCGCCTGCCAATGAAATGCCCACAGACCCTGCCGATATTCCGCATCCCCCGCACTCCTTCGTCGTCCCTTGCCGAGACTCCCAAACGGGCTTCATTGGTTCAAGATCCACAGACCTCGTTGCCCCTGCCTGCGGAGACATCGACGCCCCACGTACCCCGGATAATGCACTGTCTCTGTCGATCCTACCGTTTGCCACGGCACGACTTCAACCCGCATCGCACTCAGTGGTGTGGCCTGCTCAGTGGCACCGAGCTGCAGATGTCTCCTAACGACAGATAATGCACGGCTCATCAGCGTTCCTGTCGATCTTGTAACTACCCAGGAGAATTTCCTCTCTAGGCCACTTCTTGCCTATCATCGGTTCATTTCGAATCGATTAAGAGTAGCCGGAGTTGCATGAGTTTTGCCGCGCTCACACCATGCACTGGGGAATCTGTGGATTCCGTGGTTCTTGTCTCTGCGGCACATCGTCGAGAGGTCTAGCTTGGGCTGGTGGTTGAGTGACGGGTTTCCCTTCCAGTCTTCATTCGATGGAGACTTGACGCAGTGACATTAGCGAATCTCATCGCTACAAAACAACCGACACTGCTATTGTGCAGCATTTCAGACCATCTGGGCACACAGAAGGTCGCCGCCTCAGGCCGGGGCAGGATGCATCTCATATGAGGTCCAATCTGACGCCCACCAACACAGTTCGTAAGAGGACTTCAATGTAGAACATGAAACCCATTCGCTTGGTTTTTTTTTTGGCGGGTTTAAACTTTGTTCTCTCAATATCTCGGGTATTCAGCCTGCAGATTGTTGCATAGTTTCCTTCCTTGTCCTATGACAAGAGAATAGCGACACTGGAAATTCGGATTGCGAAGAAAGTCCTTGAGAAAATTCCGGATTCAGTTGGGAGTAACTGGTGACTACGCAAGCGGAAAAGCTGGGGTCTAGACTCTTGTTGCCATACTTCACACCCTGGAAGGTTTACTAATTATAGCGTCTATAATGAAGTATATAGGAGTCTTATAGATTAACTAAATCTTTACTATTTTAAACCTCCTATAGTTAGTTATATATATTATGCTTGGGGAGGAAACAAAGAATCAACCCTAGTGAGTTACAAGTTGGACTCCAGTTCACCATGTTTAAACCAAATAGAATTCACTATCAGCGCTCTGCCTAAACGAGGATCAGATTACTCTCATACAATGTGCTACCTGGGTCAAAGTAAATCAGCACAAGAGCGACAGCAGACAAGACATTAAACAACCGTGCTACATTTGCAAGCATCACCCAGAGTGTCACTTTGAGACCGCCGCTTTCTTCTCCAGCGAGACCAAAATTACATCCATATCCTGGCCGTGTAGGATCCTTTCGTCTTCAATGTAATAATAGTGGCCGGGGGAGAGCACCTGGCCATCCTTTTTGAACAGAATGGTCCCACCGATAGGAATCACAATCATGCGGCCTGTGGGATTTTTGACCTTGGACTCCTTGAAGACGTGAAACGCTTTGCACGTGGTGACCTACATATGTCTGCATCAGTCGAAGCACCGAACACGGGAAGAAAATTGTCGAAACTCACCGGCTTGCCTTGCGCCTTTAGCTCCATCTTGAGCTTGGCCATTTCATCCATGAACCTAGGCCCTCCGATCCTCCAGCCCCAGTTCGCTGGCACCTCCTCGGCGGTTTGCCTGCTGCTGATGAGAGATCTCATTTCGCCGACAATCGCGGGCAATGTTCCCACAAGTTCCTGTACACGGGCCATGGTATGTATATTGTATATATTTCGGGGGTGGGTACGAACATGTAACGGCAGAAGTGTGGATATCAAAGGTTAAGGCACGATCAACATGGTTCGAAGTTGGAAGCCAAAGCGGGGTCGCTGATGCCAAGGCTCTCACCCCCTGACGTGCTTAGGCATCCAAGGTTAAGCTTGGTAAGGCGTGTTTACTCTTAGTAGCTCTATTAATGCTCCAGGGTTGTCGGTATCGGGTCTTATCTCCGGCACGGATTTGTGGGGATCGCATGCACAGCCACCTCGCGGCTTCTGGTACATGCAGAACCGTAACGGGAACTCCCAAACTCCAACGCCAATTCGTCTCTCAACATCTCTGGTCTTCTTCCTGCCGACCATCGCGGAGTTTCTTCCCTTCTCTATGACAGTACAATGGCGACTCTGGCAAATCGGATTGCGCAAGGGTTATCTGGAAATTGCGGATTGACTGGGAAGAAACGGTTGATTGGCCCCCAACATTGTGCGAATTGCGAACCCTCAATAATTGGAGCAGTCGGCAATTGGTCCGTATAAATTGTGGCGTGCGTCTAGTTTCTGCTAGAAACACACGTTCAAGACTCCCGAGACGCCGAGCCTGCAGAAAACCCTTTTCGTATCCTCGCCGGGTCTTGTCAGTCGTAGAAAAGCACGGGTCGGAAAGAATATCACATCCCCAGCAGTGTTTCTTTTTGTGCAATCGATTTCAAATCACAAGGTCATTTTCCCTTTAGACATGTCGAGCATTCCGCTGCGCCCTGCACCCGCTCAGGGAGGGCGCGATTTCATGTTCGTTGATCACCAAGCGGACGTGTCTCGCACCAATGGAGTCAGGACAAAGAAGAAGTCCTTCCTTGCCAAACATGCTCGCCAGAAATTGAGGCAAGAGTCAATAAATCGACTCAAATACTCTCGCCCCTTGTGGAGCAATATTCCGCGTGAGGCAAAACGACTGGAGCGGACCGCCCCGGCCGAGGACAAGCTGGAGGAAGATAACTCAATGCAGATCCAAACAGGGCGACATCCGATATTCTCATTAACAGAACACGTCGGGCAAGGATATGTGGATCCATTCCATACATATTCCGTGCCCATGACGGATGCCATGAATATGTATTTCCATCATTGTACGTGCTTCATAATATAGTCAGGAGCGATTCCTAAACTTCTTGGTAGATCGCGTCTGTGTCGTCTCCTCTGCTTTCCCTCTTGATGGAGCTCAGATGAGTATTTTGTGGTCGCAGAACGCAGTCATTTCGCCTGGCTTGCTCCAGACGTTCCTCTTCCTGGCTGCTGCCCATAAATCAGCCCTCGAGTGCAGCAATGGGGTCTCGTTACAGATTGCTCAAAGATCATTCAGAGATGCCATTCAATTCCGCGTTAACGCTATAAGAACGTTGAATGATCTTCTTCAGGACCCTATAACAGCTGCAGCAGACTCTACGATCATGCTTGTGGGGTCGATCATGGCGTTTGAGGTATGTGCTCTATATAAACAATGAGGTTCTCTGCTGACACCGGGTTGGTCTAGGGGCTCAATGCCGAGTTCGAGGCACTAGAAGCTCATATGAAAGGACTAGCTGCCCTTATAAACCTCCGGACCGGCCTAGATACACTTAGTCATCTGGCACTGGAGAAGATATACTAGTAAAATACCCTTCGTGGCCCGCTCCAAGAGTACTCTCTGACCCTTCGCAGTAGCGACGTTATAAATGCGGCTCTGCGGAACACTCGGCCAAGCTTCCCAATGCTGCCTAAGTTTCGTAGTGGAATCCTGCAGGAAGCAAGAATGTTCCACCTGGCCGCTGCTAGCGATTATGCATCTGACACCCCTGCTTCCCTAAGCTCCCTCGGGACGCGGTTCGCCACGGCCGCCTGGGCCTCCGAGCTAGACCCCTCCATAAAATACACCATCGGAGTTTGCCGACGGCTTTTATTACACATTGAAATGGCCAATAGATTCCCTACTGTTGTCATGCCGACAGACAACGACCTCTACCTGCTTTTCCAACACCATCTTGTGTCACTCTACTACCCACCCCATCCGACGGATGTAAATGAGCCGATTCGCCAAACGATCCTTATCTACCTTTATGTGCGGGTCATGCATCTGCAAAGCTTTCCAATAATGCATCATATGACTAATGCACTGCGAGACAGTCTATTCTGTCGCCTTCCGTATTTCAAGTCCGCTGCTCCGGACTTATTATTCTGGATTCTGTTTATTGGAGGCCTCGCATCGCATGGATACCCCTGTCATTCGTGGTTTGTCGCTCACCTGAGCGATATGGAAGCGTAGCTTGGCCTGGAGGAGTGGACTAACGCCCAGCATGTGCTTGCGGGATTCTTCTACACGGGCCAGCCGGGAGAGGGAGAGGAACAGGTAGTGGAAAATTTGTGGGACGAGATGAGGAGTCTGTCAAGCTCTTATATAACCTAGCTCGGTCGAACCCCGCGTTGGCGGTTGGAGGTTGCAAGAAGTTGCAAGGATCAAGCTAGGGATGTGACTATGCGACTGGGTGGGCATCTGTCTCTAATTATGCTAGTGACCACGTTGGCGAATTCTCATTGGCACTATCGTGCTATTACGTTTGCGGGTTCTCGTCCGTTTAAGTAATCCGGTGTTGCTAACTTATGGCACTCGTGGACTAGTGATATGTTACGCGGCGCGTTTGGGTCCTCGCGGTATCCTGCAATGGGCTCGTACTTGCTGTCTATGGGACAATGATCATCTACACACTTAAATTGTTAAGGACGTATAAATGAGCAGAACAGGACCAGCAGTAGCTAATTGTGACCCCTGTTTCTTGTACAACTGGTGCCGAAGCCCTGCGCGAGTACGCAGGTCGACGGACAATAACACGTATCTAGTAGTCCGAGAACCGTGAAACCTTTGACCAAGAGGTCTTTGAGGAAAGCTCGCCTTTCCGACATCAGCTTTTAGAGACTGTTGCACCAGATGTCGCACCGGCCAATGAGGGATGACTGTGGAGGCACTCGATTTGGGATAGCCCCAGCTCCGTCGCGCACAGATGGACCAATGGGGTTCGCCCCAGCCCGAAGGTGCTCCCTGCCAGCATCCCGTAAGCGTAAGCAGTAATTGTCCAAGAAAATGCATCTAACTCGTCGTTGAGGTCTAGAGAGATCCATGTCGCTGACGCGGCGAAAGTGTGGAAAAGCGATTACCAGATCTATCTACAGATCATGGCCTCGCAGCCACGGAGAGATTATCGGGCTAGGAGACCACAGTATTAGGATTAACAACCTATCCAAGTTTACGTATATGCGCTTACGCGCTACACCACGAAAGCCCGTGATCTCATCCTCGAATATCACGGTCTATAATCCCAGCAGCCCAAAGACACTTTTCATCCTGGAAGCGCGGCGCAATGATCTGAACTGCACAGGGGGCACCGTCAACCGCATCCGGGTTGTCTAGATGCATGTTAGCAATCGATTCCTTGAAAAGAGGTGCGGAACAGTGGAAGATAGGGTAACTGACAACTAGGCTGTACCCCATCGCTCACCACCATCGGCTCTGGATCTAGCTCTTTGGAAGCTTTCCCGTACGGTATGATGCAAGCGGGATACTATCAAGGACTTCGTCAACTTGGCTTATTGTGTTGTTATCCGTGAGACTCACATCGAGAAGATTCCAAATCAATGTATACGGCGGCCACCCGTATGTATCGTGCGGCACCGCCGTACTCTGGGCTTCCGGGGCTAGAATCACATCCAAGCCATTCTCGACCTAGGCCTTGCGCCAAGCATCCGCATACTTTACTCGTGCGACATGCAAAGCGCGTCAATCAAAGGGTGGAAGCTCCATTTCCACCGGGAATTCGCCCGTGAACATGGGGGAGGACTTCCTGGCGACGGATGCTACCGTTGGCTCGCCGCTTGATGAAATGTGGTCAACGTAGGGACCGTAGATGAAGTACTGAAACGCAAGTCGGTTTGCATATGCGAGAATCTCGGGAGGAATCAGCTGGTAGTCGGACCACACGGTGGCCCTTTCTGATCAGGGCTTCGGTGGCTGTGTCCAGCGCTCTTCGCACATGTGCGTGGAGCGGGAAATGAGGATCCTCTGGCAGGAGGCCGATGGTCAGCGCGTGTTGCGAATCCCTCTCAGCGACATCATGGTGCCACGGCGTTGCACTTGCGGTGGCATCATATTTCCACGGCTCGGCGTTGAGCACGGTGGACATAAACAGTTTGAGATCGGACATGCTATGCGCGAGCGGGCCCGCGGATGGTTTTAGACCAGGAACACCCTCCATGACTAGATCGGCTACTTGGCCGCTCCATGGTATCCGGTCCGTTGTCGGCTTGAAGCCGTAAACGCCGCAGCAGAGAGCAGGGACTCGTATCGATCCTGCTATGTCTGTGCCGACACCGAGAATGGATCAGCGGAAGACGACCAGGGCACCCTCACCACTACTTGAGCCGCCGCTGGTTAGGTGCGTGTTGTGTGGGTTCAGGGTGCGGCCGAAGACGTTGTTCTCCGAATCTGCTGTCTATATTGTGTCTTAACTTAGTCTGGAGAATGCGCTTCCATGAACTGCTTGGCCAGACTCACCATCATGGTCTGTGAGACATTTGTCTTCACGTAAAGTACTGCGCCGAGATCAAGCAGCAGTTCGACTTGGGGAGAATTCGAAGACACCAGCTCCCTCTCAAGGAATGATACATACCCGGCTGTGCTCTGAATACCCTCCGGACAGAAACTGTCTTTGATGCTGACTGGAAGTCCGTGAAGCGGACCCATCACCCGCTTCTCCCTGCGGAGATAGTCATCCAGAAATTGAGCACGTTCCAGAGCACGTGAGAAGAAGTGTCCTGTTAAGCAGGACGTCTATTTTAATGAGTGCTTGTGTCAAATCAGTATGTCGTACTGGAACTTTTCCGTACTAGTTAATTGGCAATCGCCGCTCGCTTGCAGAATGCCATCGTAACCTCGATAGAGTTCACGGCCCCGGATGCGAGCTTTGACAACAATTCTGTCGCTGAATAATGTCCCGTAATATCCAGCTCTATGTCGGTGAGCATACCACTGCGATGTACAACATCGTCACCGATGAGCCGGCCACTATGATAGATACAAGCGAGAAAGGTCTCGCTCAGATGCGTTCGGGCGGGACTTGTGTGTCGAGTTGTTTGCGCTTCCTGCAAACGAGCGTTAGCCAGTCGTCTACGGTGGTGAATTCTTTGGTCATTTTGGTCGTCGTGATTGATACTTAGGTTTAGAGAGGAGGGTACACTAGCTATCTGTATGTAGCGTCCCCGGTTCATCTTAGATCATACACTAGAGTCCTTTGCCATTACAGCCGGCTGTTCTCGTATCCCCGCGAGTCCAACTGTCGGAATAAAAGATTGGACGGATACTGACACTAGAAGAGGTGGGGTAATTCGTGTCGTGTGGCACCGCCCCGGCAGCCCGGGCCCAGCAGTGCGTCCACCTACCTAAATAGGATAAGCCCATGCCTCGTAGCACATTGGAAGGATATCACCATGTTGCCTCAGCTGGATTCCCTACCCAATTGCCACGTCCCGCCTAATGTTGATGGAATATCTAGGTCGTTGGATCTACATATCCTTTATCGCACGGCAAGTTCAGAAATCAATTGCCGATTACTATCGTAGGAACTATCTAGAGCGCGCTCCCAGACAAGATCTAACACATCGCCCTTGTCTGATAAGAATATGCTCCCACTTGCGACCTTTAAAATTGGTGAGGTAATTAATCCTATGATTATTGTAGGTCATAACTCCAATACAGACCAGCCCATTTAATCAGTTATATTTGCGGCCACTTTAATCCGTAGGTGAAACGAAACTCGATGTCATCCTGCATAACAATGGAAGGTGGCTGTAGACTAGGATCAGCTGTGATCGGCTTTGCGTCGTCAGTTTCAAGCCCCGGCCGTTGAACTCCATGGACTTGCACGAAGAGGTGACGATGGTGCGTGCCTGGCCTTGTGGAAAGGCAGCTGTGATGCTGCTGGTCCGTGAAGAGGGAGAGTTGGCCGGTCCTGGGGCGGGAGACTTTGACTAGACCGGTTGCCAGAGCAGATGCTCGTCACTGAGTACGGGGTTATGAAGCCTCCTCTGCCTTGGCGTGTAGTAGTCCTACAGCCTGATTTATAGATTCCATGAAAGATTATAGCCATCTTAGTGGTTGATATTCTCACTATCCTGCAGCGAAAACCGGTTCAGACTCCCTAGGAATGCGAAAATCTTACCTAAAGCCTCCGAGGCGTGAGCCGCGAGACTCTGTTTGTCCACCCGAACACTGCTTCAACAACGGTGTGGCAACTCTTCTGATTTTATACGTCTTGAGTTCGAGGGAGATAATTAGAGCTGCTCACAATGACAAGGATAAACCTTTCAGACTTACGATGCTTGGTGAATTCGCTTCAAAACTTACCATATCGGCTGTTTCAATGAATGCAAGAAGCCCCTCGCCGATCTCGATGCGCGTCGCCAATGCTGCGATGCTATGTGCGAATGACGGGTCCATCTTTTGCTTACTGAGCACTAAGCGATCGAATATAAGCGATTTGGCCCAGATCCGCATAACTTGTAGGTTCACGCGGATCACACCGGCACAGTTGAAGTCAGTCTCCCCCATTTCACCGCAGTTAAGGGTTGAAAATTGGGAACCCCGATCTAGATAGAAACCCAGCGCCCGTGGGACATCGTCAAGAGCGTGCTCGACCCGGAATCGCATAAGCTCGTAGACGCTTGAGCGTGAGCTTGTTTCATCGGATTCCGCAACATCGTCCGGTCTCATGAAGTTCATGTAAAGCTTGATCAGATAACGGAGCCCCGTGGAAACGAGGTCATCATCCTCTTGCGGATTGGTTCCGGTGACATGGTGGAGTGAGAAGAGAAATGTAAAATCTTCCCGCCGAAAGAGGCTGCCCGGTGGCAGGGGCTCCCAGAGAGCGTGTTACTCTCCGAGACCAACATGTTCGTGACTGAAACTTATTAGTATTGGCTATACACGCAGCATTTGGGAGGGAGGGAAGAGCGAGAGGTTTTGCCGCTGTTGAGTAAAACGCTCAGCGCGCGAGATACTTACAGTTCTGCAACTACATATAACCAGTCTGTCCGCTTGGCTAGTTCGCCCCGAGCCGCGCCAAGTCCTCGGTAGACAAGAGGCGAGTCATATCCTAACTGCTGTATATGATACTTGGTCTCCATTATGTGCAACCATGCTCTTCCAGTAAGGCCAATGGCCTCCGTCGCAAGCGCCATGAAATAACAAGTTACACACTTTTCAAGCGTGCTAATCGCAAAATACTCAAGCGGGCGCAGTAAAAGTATGAAGCTTGCGCACTTGTAAAGGAAATCCCGATGTGATAAGAGGCGCAAGATGAGGTCGTGCGCCTGGTAATCTCTAAACTTATAGGGGTAGGTAGAGGTATAGTACGCGCAAACGCTTAATGTGATGGCGAACGCTTCCGGCTCGGCAACATGGCAGGCTTGTGGGTAGGAAAAGTAGGACTGAAACGATATCCGGTCGATGATGGGTGTGATGGTGTAGATAGTCCGGAAGTAATCGTTTAGTAGATTGTCGAGCGTCTCCCTCAAACAGAGGCCAGAGGATGCCCACAGCAATTTGCTCGAGCCAGTGGCTAACTCTAATATCAGCGGGGGCTCTGAGTAATTCGGCGACTTGAATATGGGCTGTTGCTAGGACTAGGAAATGTATCCTCTTGTGACGGACTTGACACCTCGCCGCATTTTTCCCGGCCAGACGACGGTCGCGGAGCGAATGGTTCTTGTCTAGGCACAGGTTAAATGTGATTTGACAAAGCTTGGAAATTGGTCTTGGTTGTATGCGAGCTTTCAATGTCGGTGAATGCCTTACCTGACGCTTGGAGCAGCCTTTTTCGCGGCTCTTCTGATGTGTCTGTCGGATGTGCAGGGTATACTGAGTGAGTGGAACTGTGGCATGAAGCTTCCTCGGAGCGCTCTGAAGCAAGAGCCTGGTGGATTCTTTACTAAAATAGATATTCGACCTACTGAAACCACTTACTCTCTTATGAGGTACACAACGAATCTTTTGAATATAACATCCGTAACAAGCACGGCGACGCGACTTCAAGTCCAATATAAATGTTGCAAATTATATTAGAGGTGTGTCAAGAGTTGGGTCATTTAGTACGGGTGAATAAATGGGCGGGAGTGTGGTCTACCAAGAAATGGGTAGCAGGAATAAGCCGCTCGCGAAGAGAACAAAGACCGTCTTATACATATGCCAATTCTATATAATATAGCTTCTACAGCACTGCTGTATTTTTAGAATTACTATTATACTTATTAGTCCATACAATACCCTCTAGTACTATATCCCCCGTCTATGCGGAGCCGGACTACCTAGTCAGTTTCATAGTCTATGCGGTGTAGGGTAACTCTTTTCTACAGTATGCGGTCACGTTGATAGTGTTTCTGCAGGTAAAGAATGACGGGACTTGAGCAAGTCATGCGGCTTAGTACAATTATCAGAAGTTGCCAGGTGTATCCATCTACTACCACGATGGCCTATAGCTGTCGAATTTCTGCTGTGGGGCGAAAACTGTGTCTTGGGCTTTGGCTTCGTTTTGGACGCTTTTCCATCTTGACTAGTCTACCATACTGATGACTTGCAATAACTTGTTCGGCACGCGATACGCCTGTGCTTCTGCTCTTCCGTACGCACTACAGCTCGTACAAAGCCCGAGTAGCGCCAACCACATAAGGACAACAACAAGGAAAGAAGAAAGGAAAGAAAGACGACCAGTAATCCGTACATTCCCCGGCACTGTCTCTATTACAGTGCATACCGATAACTCGGATGGTCGTCCCCAAGATTATCCGCCTCATCCTGATCCTCCGTCAGCCTGTAACCCCTCTCCCCTCGATCTCGAGCTCGATTCTCGAGCGAAAGCCCGACTGCAAATCCAATTGACGTCATGGCAGTCAGGAGCAGCAGGCCTAGACAGACCGAAAACTCAGTCGTGTAAGACGGCGCCTCGGATTCCAAGAATATATTGCTGGCGATGATGCCGCCGCAGTTGCCCCCGCCCACGACCATCGCGACGCCGATTGACCGCTTGTACTGGCCAACGAGCTGGAAGGTTACAGTATTAGTTAAAAGTAACTGCAGAGCCAGGTGGGTGACGTACTTGGTTTGTAGCCCATGCGAGGATCAGCGGGAGAGTTGTGTACCCGGTGATTGCGATGAGGAAGCAGGCGAAATATTGGGCCGGAATTGAGACATGCGAGCTCCCGAGGAGGATGCTGTATCCAATAATACCTGGAAGCATCGAAACTAAAGCAAAGAAACACCGATTGCGGAATCGGTCAGCCATGTACGTGAAGGCCAGCTGGATACAAACGGCGACGGCGTAGAGCGGGATGGTCAGCAGCTGCGCGTCTGAGGCCGTGAAGCCCAGTTGCTGCATGAGCCCGTTAGCAAGAGTGACTGGTCGGCAGCAGATCCACTTACGGCGATAATCGTCGGCACGAAAAAGGAGACCGCGTACGTGGTGTTGATAGTCCCAATATACATTCTCATGCAGAGTCAGTACATTGCCCAGAACCCAACGCGATGGAAGCCCTGACTTACATGCACCCCAGGTAGATCTTCCAATCGAGGAAGATGCGCTTTCTAGCTGCAGGTGTTAGCCTGTCCATTGATGCCTCACCATCATCCTGTGTCATTTTTGCTTTCTGCAGCGTGCGTTCGTCGTTTGTCAGGAATTTTGCCTGCTCGGGCCAGTCTGGAACAAGCCATTTGACGCAGATTCCGTATGCAGCCGTAACCACACCCTCAATGACAAAGATCCACCGCCAGCCGTCTAAGCCTCCTAGTCCGTCCATCTTGACAATCGCGTAGGCCAGAAGCTACAAGTGTGTCAATCATTTAGCCGCGAAGACGCGGTGGGGAGCTGGGACCGGGGAGGGTTTTCTTACGCCTCCAAAGGCACCAGCCAATGTGGACGAGGGGAAAAACATTCCGAATCGCCACTGGAGCTCAAAACGTGGATAATACATCGCCAGGATGTACATACAACCTGTGTAGGGATCAGGAGGCCGGTCCTTTTTAAGATATTGCGGATGCGCAGTGATGTCTCACCTGGGAAAACGCCAGCCTCAAACAAACCAAGGAGAAACCGGAGAGCGACGATCTGGCCGAAATTATGCAGAAAGCCTTGACACATCGTGATAATGCCTAAATCATTCAGCGCTGGGACTTGCTACACTGGGGAACGGTCCACTGACCCCATCCCGTGACCAGAATACTGAGCCACGTTTTCGGCGAAAGCCGCTTGAGAATCAGGTTGCTTGGGACTTCGAAGAGAACGTATGGAATGAAGAAGATGCATAGCGCAATAGAGTAGTCTTGACCGGACATTCCCAGCGAGGCTTCCAGACCTTGGATCCTCGCATTGCCGATGTTTCCGCGGTCCAGGAATGACAGGAAATATAAGATGAAGAGCGGCGGTAGGACGTGAAGGTCAAGCTTGCGGTTGAGGCGTCGAACAGCAGCTTGATCTAGAGTGGTAGAGCACGTCCCCTCGACGGTGCTCCCAGCGTCGTCTGGCGTGGTCGTAGGGTTCTGCTGCGGCTTTTCCGAGGCAGTCTCGGACGAGGACCTGATGGATCGCATGAAGGATAGTATCGCGCAGAGAGAATTGGAGTGAAGAATGTTGAATGAAGATGGTGATCGAATGACCGGCCATCTTTGTTAAGTAGAGGTGCCCCTTCCGTGGTTATCAGCATGGTATCCCCTGCGCCTAGGTATACAGGAGGCTCTTATCTCGTTATCAGCCTGCCCTTGCATAATCAGACCGCGATAAGCACATTGAGAGACTTCTCCAGCCGAGCCAATCGGAATGAGAGCAAACAAAGCGATTGTCGTTGATATAGAATTTGGCGGCGATCCTACTCGTGTAGTCTATCCAAGAGCAGCGACTGGGCGTCTTCCCAGCTGGTCCTGGTTCGGTCGGCTACGGAAGGTATGCATGCCCTTTGGATAGCCTGTCGCAACGACAAACAATTCCTGTCAAACATAAGCCAGATTCGGTCCGATATCTCTCAACACATCTGTCCAGTGCCCAACGCCCACGCGGCTCGTATATGTTCCGTCCTTGAGCCTCTCATCTCTTCGTCTCCAAACCTTCGTCCCGTTAGCCGATACATTAATATAAAACACAATAGACCTACCTCTAGAAGCAATCTGGTCGCATTTGCCGCAACCGATGATAACTGGAATTTCCCATGGCTGAGCTCCAATCTCTCCAGTACCAACCCGCGGTCCACAGGATCCAGGCACTGCGCTCCAACTGTAAGAAGAATCCATCCATGATACGCTATCATCGGGCTATCCTTCGGGATTGCATTCAGTTGCTGGAGCAAGTCATGCGCCAAATCATCGACCAGAAACAGTGGCATCATATCCGGCATGACCTGGTAGAGATAAAGCAACGAAGTCCCACGAAGCAGCTTAATTGTCGCTAGACAGTGCCTTATGACGTCCTCGGCAACTTCAACTTTGCCCATGTAGTATTTCACCGAGTCGAGGGTCACTGTATAACCCTTCAACCTCTTTTCCACGCGCATGGCTCGAGGAAGCATTCTCATCCGCCACGATATGTTATTTGGGTCTGGGGGGATTAAACTCTGAGTGAAAGCCGCTAGGTCTGTCATTAGCCAGAATGCATCCTTTGCCCAGCCGAGCAGGTACAGGTTCTGGTCGCTCTTCATGTTCAGTAGATCCGTTAGTCTTAGAATGTCGAGGTCCCGGTCCTGGAACAGGAACGGCTTCGACACAATCATCATTACATTGTTCCAGGCGAATGTCTTCACCAGGACCCTGGTCGCCCAGGAGACTTCGTCGCCTTGCGGTGCTACATCTTTTACGGTGAAGAAGCGCTGATGGATTAGGATGCGGGCGCCTTCAAAGTAGCTTAAGTGGTTTTCGTTGTCTGGATCATATGCCTGGGGAAATGAGCAGGGGTTAGGGAATTCTGCGGAAGAGATGAATATCTACCTTCTCGAACAGATAAAGTAGGATGGTGGCTGCAAGGACAGCGTCGGAATGGGCGAGCTTAGGGTTCTGGAGATCACGTTTCAGCAGCTGGATGGCCGTTCCTTGATCCCGCAGACTGGCCGTTCGGGTCTGAGCACTTTCCTCCGGACACGCACGGCCGGTAATATGGAGACTTGCGAGAGCACGCAATGCATGGAGGACTGTCGGAGACCGCATCAGGGATTTGAACACATCCAGATGAGGGTTTCCCGGACAGTCCACGCTGCGAATAATATTGCGAGTCATTTGGGCACAGAACGCCTTGGCTAGTGGCTCCTCAGGCTGGGAATTCTCGGCATAATGGGTTGGAATAGATGACCGAGCCCTATTCACCACTGGTTCTGGTGAAGAACTCCAAGTCGAAGCTGCTTCAATCGGCCTTGGAGCTGTGGATGCATGTCTTGCGTCATTGTTCGCTCGGGCGATCGCGGCGTTGCGATCGTAGGTACAAGCGAGACTGCGAGAGCGGCACGGGCTACAAGCAGGTTTTGCCTCATCGCATTTGATTTTCCGTCGCTTACATACCAGACAGCCTAGATTGGCGGTTAGGATGCATCCCAGAGATAGGGAAAGGGTCCGTACCTGATCTTGTCCGGTGCCTTTTTTGCTTTGCCGCGGGTCGTGCAGTGACGTAGAGGGGTAGGCGCGCGGACATTATTGTCAAGACCGGGTTACGAGTGAGCCGGGAGACAACGAATCGGGTTGATCGTAATAGTCATGAAGGAAATGTAGACCGGCTCGCGTTGATGGAGCTGCCAGAAATCGAGGTGTCGGCTAGTATTTAGCGGCACTGAGGAGATAACGCGGAAAGATAGAGACTTGATTAGTTCGCATATTCGGGCCATCCGATTGGTTCGCGTAAATGAGGAGATAACGAGGGGCAGGCCTATCAGCGAGGTTTGATTGTCGCCGATCTGTACCATCTATACCTTGCTATGACGATGCAAACCACCAACCATCATGTATAAAGACTGCCTGCTAACACGGCATCGTTTCAATATTTATCTTTAAGGACATCAATCCCATCAAGAATCATTCTTTCCAACAGTACCCCATCTGAAACCTTCCTCGCTTAGCTCTTGACACCACCAAAATGGCCCCTTCCACTGTTGGCGAGAATCTCCGCCCCAAAGACTACTTCGACGAACGGGCAACTAACGACATGGAACGCAACCTCGTCACCAAAAAACGCACCTTAACAGAACGGCTCGCCTGCGCTACCCGCATCATCGCCCACTTTCAAGAAGACGCCGGTCTCGCCGGCCAAATCACCGCCCGCTCATCCCGCTCCTCAGACGTCTACTGGACGCTCCGCTTCGGCGTCGGCTGGGAAGAAGCCACACCCGAGGATTTCATCGAAGTCGACAAAGACCTCAACACCATCACCGGCACCGGGATGGCCAACCCGGCCACCCGCTTCCATCTGTGGGTTTACGCTGCGAGGCCTGACGTCCAGAGTATTGTCCATGTCCATTCGCCGTGGATCCAGGCTCTTGCAGCTGCGGGTGAGGGAATCGTTGTTTCGCAGATGGACATGACGCCGTTCTACAACGACTGCACGATTCTGAAGGAATGGCCGGGTGTGCCTATTGCGGATCAAGAGGGTGTGATTATTAGTGGCGCGTTGGGCACGAACCGCTCGATTGTTCTAGCTAACCATGGTATGTTGACGGCTGGGACGACGGTCGAGGAGGCGACCTACCTCTGTGTCTATCTGGAGCGTGCGGCGAGGATCCAGCTTCGGGCTCGTGCCTATGGTCCGCTGAAGCCTGTCCCTGGGGCGTTGGCGCAGGAGGCCCATGACTACCTTATGCAGGAACGGATTGTTGCGGCAACATTCGACTACTGGTTCCGCAAGACGGAGAGGGCGTTGGGTCCAATGCCGACTGGAAAAAAGGAGTGAATGTTATGTAGCACAATGGAGCTGTGCTAGATATCAAGAATGGTCCTTTGCTCTGCTCAACTACTTTTATTTGTCTCTTAGTTTCTTTTAAAGGTCTAGATTCGGTTTTTCTAACAAAATACCAGTTCATGCGGAGAAGTTATACACCAAGATCTCGATCCATTGTTCTGTCCGGGTTTATGGCGATCAGGGGGCTGTGATTGGCCACCGAGGGAGATTGAGATCTAACCATGGGCCAATCAAAACGAAGTAAGCTCTTTCCTCAGTTTATCCAATTCCCTGCGACGGAAAGTGCTTAACTGAGTATCAAGGAGCAATCCACGCGGTAACCAGGTTGGGAGGCCAGTGATATAGTCATCCCGACAAGGAACTGGACCTGACACGCTGACCGACTTCCGTTTACAAACTATGTAGCGGCAGCTCCGCCTCACAGGAAGCAGAATAAAGTTAGCCTGAAATGACTCCCGTAGCGCTGCTTCCCTGAATAGGCAATATGGCCATGACTGCCACCTGGAAACCTTCTTGGAGATCTAACAGTTTGTTGCTGCAAAATCCCCTGGCAAGAAAAAGAGTTCGATAATACCAACTGTTGATATCTTACTGTGAAAAAGGGAGCGTGACGTGGAGCCTCGGCTATGCTTCAGTTAGCCGGCAGCCCGATCCCTTGCGGCCTTCTTGACGTGGTACATACTTCAGTCATAGCCCACGGGGAAAAATGTCAATGGTCTCCAGACTTGACTAGGCTAGCAACAAGCTATAATACCAATCCTCTATCGCCAATCATTCCAACAGAATAGTAAATGCACGTTATGCCACTGAAACGTGTTCCACATTCCTCCTACCTTTCTATATTCGCGCGTTTTCTGGCTGGGAAGGGAGTTCAAGAAGATCAACCACATGACTCATCTTGTTTTGGATAACGTCCGTTATCTCTTTCTTTCGGATACGTTTGTTTGCAGACACTTTGAAGATAGTCTTGGAATTTTGATCTGTGAGATCATTTAGCTTTAACTAAAGTGGTTCCAGCACCACACCAGAAATCCGTTGATACGACTTTCCAGGGATTTATCTCCCTAGACAGTTTCCATATGCGATCCTGCTCACTGTTCCAAGGCTCTGGGGCCTCTGTGTCAATAGAGGTGCTAGGTAGGTAAAGCCCAAATCGAAGGATCTAGCCATTGTTAGCATAGAGATACCCAACTATGGACTAGACATACATAAGAATTTCGATCCGCCAAAAGAAGCTTGTCCATCCGCCGATTGACCCAATCGAGATTTACTGACAGGTATTAGAGTGTTCCTTGGTCTTAAAAAAGGGAACTTACACTTGTCACCAAGCTCCCAGGCCACGAAAATTTGTTTCGGGTAATGGTCGAGCAGCTCGCGGATATAGGAAATCTGGGAAGCAATTCCAATACCAGACGCAATTAGGAGAATATTATCATACGACGACAAATCAGTCGATTGTCCATAAGGCCCGTTAATCCACGTAAGGAATTCTTTTGCGTGATGATTGATCAGCTTTTGAGTGAATCCGTCTCTTTTCCGGACCAAAAGTGAGATTCTTGTTGCTTTCCCCTGCTCGTTGGCTTCCCACCAAGTCACCGTGAATGGATAGCTATGAAACACTGACAGGAAGCTAACGCCAGGCATCCAAATATACACTGTCATCCCAGCATACACGGAAAACGGTCGATTGACAGATATAACAACCTGTGCTAAATCTCCATCCCTTGAAACTTGGGCTCTAGAGCCGAATCGCCCGGTAGTGATATTTCGTGCAAGGAGGAGGATCCAATGCAGCATAGTAGTCCCAACCAGAATACCACTGCCAACTATCATATACAGTTGGGCAAAGACTTTCTGGAGGCGTATGTGTCGCCAGATAGCAACCAATGCTACCCACGCAAGGATGTAATGCATTTTGATGAACACCTCGTAAAGATATCGCCGAACAATGAGAAGTACGATAGATAAGGAGAAAGCCGAAAGCGCCTGTCCTTATCAGTATGGCCCATTCAAAATGACATGCCCCGGCATACCAGCAACCCGTAGAATTGCATTGGCTGCTCTGGGGACCAACCCCTATGTCGGATGGATATAGCAACGTGTTGAGCGGTTTGAACACAGGTCATCACTCCGAACGTCCCATGCATACTGATATAGGATCGGATAGGTAGGCCCAATACAGCGAATCGCATCTTCTCCATCATTATAACTCGCTCTATTCACGGCGAATATGACATTCAGGCTACCTGATTCAGGATCCTCCTCTCGGCCTAAAGCAGGGATATGTTCAACGTCATATTTGCTATGTGCAATGAATGCTAGCTTGCCGGCTAGTTTACGCTCTGTGTTAAAAGACAATGTAGTGCGTCTTCTGGAGGTGGGTCGACAATGAGTGGGGGGGCCTGTATGCTTGAATTGCTCGAGGAGTTGCGACACATAGTTGTGGCCTTGGTATGAACTGTGTTGCGAAATCTGAGAGATGTTCGACAAAATCTCTCGCTCAAAGATGTCATGATCCCCGTCATAGCAGTCGGCCCGTAACATTTTGAGGGCCACATGTTTCTGATGTCTGCATTAAAAATTAGCCCAGTCCGTCCGGTCGGACAAGACAAGCCAACTCGGAGTCTCTCGCTAGCCAGACAGTGGAATACCGTCCATACCCTAGCTTCCCGAGGACAGTATACTGGCTTCCTCGGAAGGTATCACCTAGCGAAACGGGATGGAAGTTCCCAATCTTGTAAAAGCCTGGCTCCTCCACGAGTGGGGCAAGACCGACCCGCCCTCGCTCAAAAGAGGGCGGCCTGAAGACATTTCTCAACCTGCTCAACGAAGCTCTGATCGAACTGAGCATCCTAAGTGGGATAGCTCGATCTCTGGTGATTCACGCATAAAGGTTTGGAAGTCGCGAGGAAGAAAGGCAAGAAAAGGGCGCGTTTTGTGTTTTGGGCGTCTACCTGCACGTGAGAACAAGGCCCTCAGCCCCAGACACATGCGACCAAGTTCCTGTGTTACCAAACTGGTACAAGGTATATTACTGCCCGTTGTTCTCACCTTATTCTCAATCCAAAAGAAGTATACCCAGAACCGACCGACTGAAAGCTAAATATGAGGAGACCCGATCATAAGGTGGGCTGCCAGCTTGGGCTCTCCGCGGTCCACGCCGGCGTAGATAAAGCACCAGCGAAAATGTCACCGTCTCCAACCGCAAAGTCAATGTCAAAAAAGTCCAGCGATAGGGGGAATTCCAAGTCCATAGTATCATTTACTGTATCGCAAGCGTTGCTTTTATCGTCCAAGTTGCTCGAGGCCGCTTCCAGGTACCCAGTGACATCGGCTTCCTGAGCTTGGCTAGGCAGGTGTTCCTGCGCAAGCATATCCACAAAGAAGGTCGGGGACATGGACATGGACAGGCGTGTTGGGCTCAGAACGAGAGAAAAATCAGACTCGTCCGGATACCGGCCCATCGAGAGCGAGAGATCAATTGTGTGGGTGAGTCGGAAATACAGAGTCGGTTTCCGCAGCAGCATCGTGCCCCAGTCGCTTCTGGGCGGAGGAGGCGCGAGTCCTCGGACCAGTGCGGCATCACTCGATGAACGGTCATTGTCAGTGGTGGTTGGAGTCGGAGAATGCTTGTTCCACGTCAAGCCATCGCTCATCTGGATGTTCATGATGTTATCCAGAACTTCACTGATAAAGCCCCAGACTTCGTCTGTGCCGTCGTATTGTGTTTTGAGCACTTCCACCGCCTGGATATAGATATTCAGTTGGCCCTGTCGCTGCGCAGTTTGCGACGGCGTCGTTGACAGCTTCACGTCGAGAATATGCAGTGCGAGGGGAACAGCGGCAAAGGCCACACTAGGTAAAACAATATGTCAGTTGTGCTCATAGATGGGAGGATACCTCTGGTATGCTTCGAGGTTCACACATACACGCTAATGGGTAGATATCGTGAGAGGCGAAGATGAATAAGCTCCTTAAGGTTGTCGGTTATTTCGCCTGCGGCATCCTCTAACTGGAGTCTGCTTTGTAGTAACTTGTTCTCTTCAAAGATGAGCCCAGGCAGCTGGGTGGCGTATAGCAGTGCTTCGTGCTGGAACAGGGCCAGCCTGGCAGAGCTATTCCATATATCCATGTCAGTGCGCTACAATGAGTGAAGACTTTGACAGACAGGATAGGGCCGTGCCTATCAGTTGGACGGTCCACTCACTGATAATACATGTACACGAGGTTTGTGAACAGAATGAGCGATCCGCTGGTACTCACGATGCCTGCTGGCGTTGGGAACTTGATAACCGCCCTCTCATACCAGGACTGCAAGCCTTGTTTGCACGACTCAATGCGGGCAAGATTCCGGTGGATGCCGTGACCAAGTGGCTTGCTGGACGGATAGATGGTGGTAATGACGTCTGCCAGTGGCGCGGCCAAGTCGCACAGTGTAATGAAAAGGCGAATAAGCGACCGTTTGGTGTCCGCATCGTAGACGCGCGAATTTGCAATCTCTTCCGCAAAATCATCCTCGGTCAAGGCAATGCTTTTCCCATCAACGCTGTCTGAGTCGATGTGCAATCTTCGCCGCACCCCGAGGGGCAGGATGCGGTCGCGGATGATGCAGCACCACCACAGCCGCTTGAGAGCGTTTGCTTCGGCCGGTGTGTGGCCCGTGTTGGTATTGGTCCAGGCGTGGCGTGCACCGATATCCTCGGCCAGTTGAATGGCGGTTGTCAGCCACAGGGAGTTGGCTTTCTTGCGGTCGCGCATGGACGCGTTGTACGATAATAGCAGCGCCCCTTGGGCGTTCGCGCGGTGATCCGGTTCGCCGCAGAAATCGAAGAGTAGCTGTATGATGAACCTTCAGTGAAAGATAGTTCATAACCCCTTTGCGAACATACCTTTGCACGCCTGTAGTATGTTGTCCTGGCACTCCGTGCCAATTCAAACCCAAGTAATCGGATAGTCGCTGGAGACAAGAACTGTCACCCTATCAGCAAGTTGTGATTTTTTAGGAAAGAATCATTCAACTCACACTACACGACGCAAAGAGCATCGCTTGAAAGACAAAAAGGGATAGGCAAGGCTTAACCGGTGGCGAACGCTCGTTAGGAGAGTACATTTCCCAAAAGGAGGCCTCGTCAAGAAGAGGTAGGCCTGGATGGACATGGAGAAAGTACTCGCGAACGAACTGGTCCGCCGCCTGTCGGGCCGGCACCTTGAAGCACCCCTGCGAATCGAGGAAGTGGACATCTTGCTCGGACATGAGAGAAAGATCAACCTTCAAGAAGCGAAAATATGAATATATCACATGGCTCGTCATCGCTAAGTCCACCCGCGCATCACTTGATGCCGACATTTGCCCGCCTAAAGGCACACCAGCGGAGATACCGGCTGTTGATCCGTCTGCATCTATATATACCTAGGTCAGCTTGTTCTGCGGATAAATCGGGTTAAGTAGTTGGTGCTCCATAACCTACAGTCGCAACCACTGGGCGAAGTTATACGAGGCGTTTGGGAAGCAGGATTGCGGCTAGCTTCGTCGTGCCTACCCGGTGCCAGGGGTATCCAGGCGCCTATCCCGCTGGCTGCTGTGCTGGAGTCCGCTGCGCGCAGCGATGTTGCCGATAGGTGACTTTGGTCAAGGGCTCTATTGCCTGCCTGATTTGGCTGAATGTGATGCTGTTGCTTCTCGTGTTCCTGCCCCTGTGACCGGCTCTTCGACTGTCCCTTCAGGGATCGACTGGGTCGTGTTCGTTAGCGCACCTGTGTCAAAAGACACGTAACTTGCGATATTAGCCTACTACTTGGTCGGTCTTCCCCGCACTTCACATCGTCGGCCATCCAGAGCACAGTTTGTGCACTGGCCACGCCGAAGGACAGCGTCGCAGCGAACTTTGCGAGCGCGGCACGTCAAACACGCTTTTGACGCGCGTCGGCGTCGAGGCTCAGGAGTTGTGTTTCCCGCATCAGGATCCGGCATATTGAAGGAGCGGAACATGGGGAGCAAAGGTATAGGGAGGGAAGCGGCGAAGTTGATGCACCACGGTGTTGGGTTTGCCGTGGAGCCTGGGACGCTGATCTGGGGCTTGCGGGGTATTACCGGATACCCGAGGGCTGAGTGGGCGGGGGTCAGATTCATGCGCGAATGAAGGCTAAGAATAAGGGTCCGAACGTGATTGCTCAAAAAGCCAATATTATATTAGGTATATCAAAGTGCTCTAGCGGCTAGACCGTGTCAACATCACCAACGCTGCAATATACAAGTCTTCGCAATTGCTTTATCTCAAACTCGATCATGCACCATGACGCACCGGAGAATTCCCAATCTCTTACAAGTCTGGCTAGTCGGAGAGGCTAGACACCGGTCATTGGCCCGGCCCAAAGCCTTCAGAGGCATTGTTACCCACAAAACGTCCGAAGTTCCGGTCCGAGAAGGTCTCCGGACCATACTCTTTCACATGTTTATAGTATCTAAGGCTCGACTCCAAGCCTATACGGGTATGTCAAACTATAACAATTCCCAGCACGGATTGCTCATATTCCTACCAAACAATTACGGGTTTCACTGTAGCGCCGCTCTTCATATCCGCGAGCGCCGTCTTGAATTCGTCGACCTATTTCGGAAAGTCAAAAGATCGTCATTGAACCTTAGGTATCCAAGGGGGAGCGTGGGACATACAGGATAGAACTTGACCAGCTTCTCAAACGGGAGTTTCCCCTCGCGGTACCACTTGATCATCCTCGGAACGTACTGTGTGCACAAAGTCAGTCGTAAATAGAAGCGCCCGGCTTGCCTTGCGAGTTGCTTACTTTGGATGGATCCGCATCGCCTTCAATGCTACCACGGATTACCTTTCCAGTCTGCTCCGCGTCAGAAATTACCCCTACACACGCACGAGAGCTCACCCCTCCAGCCGCCCAACTTACCTGCATGAATTCGATGAGATGTAGGTTGAAGAGCGCATCAGGTGGCGGCACCCCAACGATGATTATCTGACCTCGATTCGCAGTCCATTGCACGGCACCGCGGATCAGGTTCATATTCCCTGTCGTATCGATCGTCACAGAGGGCCCAGCACCGTTATTCAACTTCTTGACCTCTTCCCCGATCTCGACTCCCTTGTTCATTGTATCGATAACGCCCGTTGCCCCAAGGGCCTCGGCTAGTGCCAGTCGACCAAGCAACCGATCGACCCCGATGATGGTTTTGCAGCCCTTTAACTTTGCGGCCTGAGGCGAGGATGTTAGTATAGTATCAGACTCGCCATGTAGGCTATGAACAGGGACAGGCGTACGTACCATTATCGCCGCCAGCCCGACCCCGCCCAAGCCAAGGACAACAACTGCATCCTCCGGACCCGCCGACGCAACATTCTCGACGGTGCCGATCCCAGTCTGGAAGCCGCACCCCAGCGGCGCCAGCAGTTTCAACTCGTCCTCACCCCGAATCAGTCCCGAAACATTCACCACGGAACTCTCCTTAACAATAGCAATCCGGGCAAACGACGATTGCCCGAAGAAGCTGCCGTGCACGTGCTGCTTGCTGCTATCCGTTGCTGTATACACATTGAGTTCCCCAGCGTAATTGAGGGTAGCGAATTGATCGCAAAACGAAGGATGGCCGTCCTTGCAAGTCTTGCATGCAGCGCAAGACCGGAAGGAGAGGAGGACGGAGTCACCGATCGATGCGCGACTCACGCGCGAACCGGCTTGCTGTACGATTCCAGAACCTAGTAAATACGTCGTTCATGATTCAGCAACAGGTCCTTGTTCGTAAATTAAATCTTAAATAACCCATGCAGGGCAACGGTTTACTCACCTTCATGACCTAATACCCTGGGGTACAGGATCTGGTCTGCGGGCCGCGTTGCGAAGAGCAGATCCGTGTGGCAAACGCCCACGGCCACGATGCGGACGAGGACTTCATCGACGGCGAGCTCGCGCAGCTCGACATCTTCTAGTCTTATATCTGGCTGCCCATTCTTCGGCTCATAGGCGACGAGAGCTTGTGTCGTACTGTCGGTGACTGCCATAGTGAATATTGCGTCTGTCTGGGAATTAGTGGGGGTTAATGCTGAGAACTCCACTACCGCTCATAAAGTAACTTGTAGTCACCATTAAAAGTCCCGCGGGGCTCGGCCTTTTTTTGGTATAGCAGAAACCGGGGACAGAGTGTCCACGGGAGATTCGCTCCCGCCGGGTGCTCGGCTTAAATTTCCAGCCGAGTGCGCCGCGGGGCTAAGAAGTATGTACATACAGCGGGGCCCTTGGGGAGTTGACGCCGCATAGTGTTGTTATGTAGTGCTAGCGCAGTTGTTCGTCGATTTTTCTTATAGAGATCTAAGCTTGCGAGGAAACATATGAAATTGGCCCACCCCCGGATTCTGTTCCACCGACCCCAACACTGAGCATCGATTTGACAATGGCTACTCCAGGCTCAACATCCGCAACTGCCACTGTTATCGGCCCTCTAGATTTTACAACATTCTCGAACATAATTGACGGAAAGCGCAGCGACACTGAGCTCTCACGATACGGCATCAACCCCGCGACAAACGAACCGCTCTTCCCCGCCCCCGTTTCGACCCCTGCAGACGTCGACGCCGCCATCGCTGCGGCACGTGTAGCATCCAAGACATGGAAGAAGGCCTCCGTTGAAGACCGCAAGAAGCGGCTGAGGGAACTCTCCGCAGCCCTGGTCAGCTACAAGGCTGAGTTCGCGCGCTTGCTCACGACGGAGCAGGGCAAACCGGTACATTGCACAAACTCGAATACTCTTTTTCTTACTCCCTCAAGATATACAGAGCTAATTACTTTCTTGCTGCTACAGACTATTTTCGCCGAACAGGAAGTCGACTTTGGCGCGATTGGCTGGTCGGGACGTGCGAGCTTGATCTCCCAGAGCATGTGGTCGAGGGCAGCTGTATGTGCCCCTGGGCACCGCTGTCGGTATTGTACCGTGGAACTGTGCGTTCAGGAGCATCCATCCCGTCACTACTACTCATGAAAAACAAGAAAAGGATGTGTTTCTAACCAGTCACTACATCCCGCACCTACTGTAGTTCCCATCATGCTCCTCTGTGGCAAACTCGGCCCCGCGCTTCTAACAGGCAACACCATTATCATCAAGCCCTCGCCATTCACACCCTACTGCGGAATCAAAATCGTCGAGCTCGCGCAGCGCTACTTCCCTCCGGGTGTGGTCCAGGTCCTCAGCGGCGACGATAACCTCGGCCCCCGGTTGACGGCGCACCCGGGGATTGACAAAATCAGCTTCACGGGCTCCACGGCGACGGGGAAGCGCGTTATGGAGAGTGCGAGTAAGAATCTTACCCGGATCACACTGGAACTGTATGTGTTGGCTTCAACTCAGCTGTAAAGAGGAAACGTCAAGCTAACCGCAGTCTATCTTCTGTCGTGCACAGGGGCGGGAACGACGCGGCAATTGTTTGCGCGGATGTGGACGTGGACGCCGTTGCGGGCCAGATCGCGCAGGCGGCGTTCCTGAACTCGGGCCAGATTTGCATCGCGATCAAGCGAGTCTACGTGCACGCGGGTATATACTCGGCCTTCCGCCTCGCATTTGTAAACCACGTCGCCGGGTTCAAGGTCGGCAATGGGTTCGAGCCCGGGACTTTCCTGGGCCCCTTCCAGAACAAGCTGCAGTATGAGCGGGTGCAATCATTCCTCGAAGACGCTGCAAGGCAGAAGCAGAGTGTCCTTACCGGTGGTAGCGTTGCTGAGACGAGTGAGAGCGATACGGGTAAGGGACGGGGGTTCTTCGTTCAGCCGACTGTTATCGACAATCCGTCGGACGATAGCAAGATCGTCGTGGAGGAGCCGTTTGGACCCGTTGTTCCGCTCCTGCAGTGGTCTGATGTCGAGGAGGTTATTGATCGCGTGAATGCCAGTGATATGGGTCTCGGAGCCTCTGTCTGGACAAAGGACCAGAGTCTCGCGGAGAGGATTGCCGAGGAGCTGGATGTGGGTAGTGTCTGGGTTAACAAGCATCTTAGTATCCGGCCCACTGCTGCCTTTGCGGGGCACAAGAAGAGTGGGATCGGGAGTGAGTGGGGGCTTGATGGGCTGAAGGCCTACTGTAACACCCAGACTATCTTCTCAAACAAGGCCAGCGATTAGCTCTCGGGCGTAAGTCTCTCCATTTACTAGTTTTGACAATACGCAGTGTAATAACAATATACCTATTATAACGTCTAGAGCTGGACACTCTGATAGCAGGAAGCCCGGCCCTCAATACAGCTGCACAGTAGAGTGGATATGCATGCCAAAATGTTGTTCATACCCATTATAACGAGCACAAAGTTCACAAGAAGAGGTCATAGAATCCCTGACCGGCTATTCACATCCTGGTTGAGGAGTCTGTGGCTGAAAGGAGAGTGCATACCTATAGTTCCATCCACAATACGAGCTATCAATCAAATCCAGCACTGCTTTTCATGCAGAGTACGAGGAATAATCAGCGTAGTACCCTCCCAGCAAGAGGAGTACAGTCGATTTTACGAGTGATGTAAGAGTGATATGGAGATATCCCGTGGTCTTCTCATTTCAACCGAGGGGCAAATCAAAGCCAATCACAGACCAAGGCGAGGAAAGAACATTCGCATTTCAGCCGGAGCCCGGGGGACACCCCGTGGGGCCCCATAGCTTGGCATCACACCATGCCACGGGTGTGCTTGATATACATATACTCTGAGGATCATGCGTCTTCTTCATGGCGATTGCCTACAGTATTGTATCTCTGATTGATCACAAGATACACCCAAAAATGGGCGACCAATTGGTGCACCCAATTCTTGCCGAAATCCACAGGCCCTTCAACACGCTCATCACAGCGGCAATACCAGCGCTGGCCGGCCTTTTGGTCCACAGCGTCTCGCAATACTATGAGCCACCGGCAAACCTCGCCCTAGCTTCCGCCTTAATACTACCCCCTTCAGCGGTCATTGTACTGAAGGAGGGCTGGAAAGTCAGCACCCAAGATGCTCTCTCGGCGCTAGCCCTTATCTTCGCTGTGTTCACAGCGACCCTCACCCTTTCAATGAGCTTCTACCGCGTCTTCATCCACCGTCTCCGTCACTTCCCAGGCCCGCTCTCCTGCAAACTGAGCATGTTGTCATGGCTGCTGACCGACTGGAAGGGCACCCGGTTCCAGCAGGTCCAGAAGATGCACCAACGCGGGGGCGACCACGTACGCATCGGGCCCCGCGAGATCTCCGTCGCGGACCCGGACGCTCTCGTCGCTATCTATGGGCCGACGGGCCCCGGCGCAAAGGCCACGCGGGGGCCATGGTACGGCGCTCAGGCAATCACGCCGAACGTATACAGCCTGCAGGCCGAGCCGAAAATATCGGACCATAACCGGCGCCGCCGCGACTGGGATCCCGCGTTCAGCATCAAGGCGTTGGAATCGTACGAACCGAATATTCTGCGCTATGCGAGCCTGCTCATCGAGCAGCTCGAGCGACTTGCTCTAACGAAAATAGCAGGTGACGACGGCACGCTGGATGTGAAGGAGGCGCTGCTCTGGTTCGGCTTCGATGTGATGGGGGAGCTCGGCTTCGGCCGCTCCTTTGGGACATTGGCGGGGGCCAAAACATCCCGCCTGGTGTATCTAGTCGAGTTTGGCGTGCGCCTTATGAACGTTGTCGGCAACGTGCCCTACCTCACGGCCATGTTCCGCATGCTCCCCAGTCCGCTGAAGGAGTTTGACCTCTGGCTCGCCGACGCCGTGGACTGGCGGATTCGCAAGGCGGACAAGCGCGAGCGCGAGCGCGAGGTTGTGGAAGAAGAAGAAGAAGAAGAAGCGGATGTATTCTCGTACCTGCTCGGTGAGCGCGGCAAGCACCATCGCCGTTTGCGCAAACCCGAGCTGCATCAGGACGGCATGCTCATGGTCGTCGCCGGGAGCGATACGACATCGAACGCCCTCGCGTTCACGCTCTTCGAGCTTGCAACAAGGCCCGCGCTGGTGCAGCGTCTCCGCGAGGAGATCGACAGGTTGTTCCCCGACCGCGCAGCAGCCATCGCGGACTTTCGGAAGCTACGCGACGACGCGCCTCTTATCAACGCCTGCCTGAACGAGGCGCTCCGTCTGTGGCCGCCTGTGCCCTCGGGTCTGCAACGACTCACGACAGTCCCCATGGTCCTGCCAAACGGGGTAACGATCCCGGCAAACACAATCGTCTCGACCCACTGTTTTACTATGCACCGCGACCCGCGCAACTTCTACATGCCCGATGACTATATCCCAGACCGGTGGATGATCACAGAGCCAGTGGGTTCCGTTGCCAAGCCACACAATATCAAGGCCTTTGCGCCGTTCGGGTATGGGACGACCTCGTGCGTCGGGAAGAATCTGGCGTTTATGGAGATGAGACTTGTTCTCGCCTTGTTCATTCGGAGGTTTGATTTCACCATGGAACCCGCGGAAGTGGTGAGATTCCGGGAGTCCGTTCGTGACCAGTTTGTCTCTGCTTCTGGGGAGATGCTTATGACTATCTCGCCTCGGGCTACAGTTGACGCTGACTGATTGAGGCGTCGTTTCTTCCTTTGCTTCTGCACAGCCGAATTTGCTTACATGAGGAGGATTGATGTTAGGATGCCGTTTTGTGTGGCTGTGGCTTTGGCTACTTGCGCATTCTGAAAGTAATGATGTAACTTTGTTTTTTCTTTTTTTTCCAAGGGCCTCAGTGATAGGTGGTAGATACAATGATTTATCAAGTCCAGTGGTGTACGTTGCAGCGTTCCTATAAATATTCCGTGTTTGGGTCAAGTTGAACATGGAAAATGGGCCTGCAAACCCAGGGATATATATATATCCCGATGTGGACGATTATTATCTAAATCCGAGCAAGACAACAGCGATCTTCATCTTCAACATGACGTGAATTCCTCACTTGGATCTAATTTTCCGTATCTTGAAAATAATTCCTCATCTCTCAACGTCTCTTGTTGCGAGGGAGAACAGAGAACAGTCTAGTGGTCCAAGTCTTGGCGTTTCAATCGCGGGCCAGAGTCATGTTCGTCATCAGCATCAGCCAAGAACCTCACGAGTCCAGAAGCCAAGATCAAACCCGAGATCAATAATCAAAATTAAGCTCAGTAATCACAAATTCAACCTATAAAAGACTGCCATCTCCCTGAGCCAAGACCCTTTCCCCAGGCAGACGCGCCGCTGCCTGGCACCCAAGGCTTCTGCACTTGTTGAAGAAGGGATCCATGGCGCGAAGCCCGTTGAACCTCTGGCTCTGGGTGCCTTCCCACACAGTCAGCCGTGGATTGGCGCGCTAGAGACACTGTGCGACGGCCACTCATCATGGCACATTGCTCGTATTCGCGGCATGTGGCGCGGTCTGGCCATCTTGGACGCGCCGCGGGAGCTGTTTCCATGTCTCGCATCCAGATCTATGCCTCTGGGCTGTGTCTTGGGGCGGGGTATAAATTCAAATCTCAACCACAATAGCAGAACAACATTCAAGCAATCTTCTCTACACACTACAGATCAGAGTCTTTCATCAAACAATCACCATGGAGTTTGACCCCAACAGCGAGTTCGTCCCCTCGAGCAAGATCGACCACGTCGGTATCAATGCTCCGACAGACGAGTTCGAGAGCCTCGTCGAGTTCTACAAGAACGCGCTCGCACCGCTCAAATATAAAGAGTTGATGCGCGTCCCTGGAGCCGTGGGGCTCGGAGACCAGGTTCCGGACTTTTGGATCTCCGAGACCAAGGACCAGACGAGGCAGAACATCCACTTTGCCTTTACCTCCGACGGTATGGATGCGATGTGACCTACCTAGCACCAGAGTTCAAAGTACCTAACAAATGCAGACCGCAAGACAGTGGATGCGTTCCACGAGGCTGCCATCGCGGCCGGAGGAAAGGACAATGGCAAGCCCGGTATCCGCGCTGAATACCATCCGAACTATTATGCTTCTTTCATTGTGGATCCTCGGGGGAATAACGTCGAGATTGTAAGTCGCACAGTGACTTGTCTGTGCAATGCTGACGGCGGTTGTAGGTGTGTCATTTGCCAGTAAAGGAGTAGAGAGGATATGAAGGTAAAGGAGAGGAAAGTGAGGGATTTGATTCTTGAATGCGCTGCGAGGTCGGAGTTGTGGTGGAGCGTGAGCGTGGGTTGGTGAATCATATGGTGATGCCTGAGGTGTTGGTGCGTTGGTGCGCGAAACGGTCGCCGTCTCAGTCGAAGTCTACTCTATCTAAGCGATGGCCATAAAATCTCCTATTTCGGAAGTCTGTTAGTGCTCTTATCTTAGCAAAGCCTCTGATCGTCAAGTCCTGGTCGTAATCATGTATCTTTTGACTTGAAGAGGGCAAGAAGTCCCCCCGATGGCACGGCCCGTCAGACCAGAGCAAGCCGTCGCGAGGTGGGCCGACAAAGCGGGCCTGATGGAGAATCGGGAGATGCAGGAGGAGCAGGAACATTAGAGCTCGCTAGTTATGGAGGTTGTATGACGGTGAGCGACAGGGGAAGTGGACCAATCCAGCCTGTGAAGAGTTCGGCAGGAAACAGTCGGCAGACCGAACCATCTGATTGTGATAATATTGTTGTGCGTGTTCTGGCCGTGTTGTCACCTGCCGAGGTTCCTCCGACCGTTTCAGAAGGTGGAAAGTTGGAAGCGACTACCGCCAAGCCTGCCCCACGTGACCAGCCCGCTACGTCACAGCGGCCCCGCACTGGTTCTGGTCGCGTGGTCAGCAGCCAATTGGAAGAGCGCCGGGGTCGAGTCCACTGGAACGGTAGCACACGCTAGGCCCGATGGGGCAGGAATCCCCGGCTGAGATAAGGCAGGGCACCGGCGGGGATAGCGCAGGCGAATGAGACAGACCGAGCAGACGGAGCTCGCCCGCTGGAAAATTTCTGCCAGACTCCTCTTAAAGCCTCAGCTCCCTCGCGCTCTCTCCTTTTTGCGTCTGCTTCATCCACGGATCGATTCTGCGACCGACTGCGCCTGTACAATGCCCTTGCGGTAGACCCCATAGCGCCACAACCCCCAAGCAACACTTCCCCCGCGCCATCTCCGTCTCCATCTCCATCCATCATGTCGCCCACCGCCCGCAAAGACGCCACCCAATGGGCGCCCCCAGCCTTCAGCGACAGCGCCTTAGAAACCGGCCCCGATAAGACCCAGGCCGACCAGGTCCTCGAGACGCTGGGGTACACGCCAGAGCTCTCCCGCAACCGCTCGACGTGGAACGTCGTGTTCATGTCCTTTATTCTTGCCTCGGTCCCGTATGGCCTGTCGACCACCTACTTCTACGCCCTCGCCGGCGGAGGGCCGACCAACATTGTGTGGGGCTGGGTCCTCGTATCGTTGATCATCCTCTGCGTAGCTGCCTCCCTGGCCGAAATCACCTCCGTCTTCCCGACCGCCGGGGGTGTCTACTACCAGACCTTTGTGCTCTCCCCCATCTGGTGCCGCCGCATCTCCTCCTGGGTCTGCGGATGGGCCTACGTCGCTGGCCAGATCATGATCACGCTCGCGGTGAACTTTGGAACCACTCAATTCTTCATCGCGTGCCTGAACGTCTTCGAGGACTCCAACGGCGTCGGCATCACCGAGACCTGGGAGGCCTGGCACACATACGTGATTTTCCTCGCCGTCACCCTTGTCTGCCATGCGATCCCGGCCTTTGCGAATAAATGGCTCCCGTTGCTGGAGGTAGAATTGACCCCGATGCGCCTTTTTACCATCTCCCCCTCTCTCCCCTCTTAAAAAAGAATGCTTTTGCTAATCACATCCCAAGTCTTTTGCCATCTTTTGGACTCTGGCCGGTGTCATTGCCATTGACATTTGTCTCTTGGTCATCGCCAAGGGCGGCCGCAACAACGCCCGATGGGTGTTTGGTCACTTTGAGCCCCAGACTGGCTGGCCTGATGGCTGGTCCTTCTGTATCGGACTCCTGCAAGCTGCCTATGCCACTTCCTCCACCGGAATGATCATCACGTAAGTCTTCTCTATCTCGCACTCCCCAAGAGCCAAGCCAAGGCTGACTCAAATAGCATGTGCGAGGAAGTTCGCCAGCCCGCCGTCCAAGTCCCCAAAGCCATGGTGGGAACGATCGTCATCAACCTGATCGCCGGTCTCGTCTTCCTCGTCCCGGTCTGCTTCGTCATGCACGACTTGCCGGGTCTCGCGGCCCTCGCCTCCGGCCAGCCTGTCCCCGCGATCTTCAAGGCCGCAATCGGGAACCAGGTCGGAACCTTCCTCCTCTTACTCCCGCTCCTGATTCTCGGCTTCATCTGCGGTGTCGGCTGTGTGACCGCCACCTCGCGATGCACATGGGCGTTTGCGCGTGACGGCGCCATCCCCGGGTCGCAGTGGTGGAGGACGGTCAACAAGAAGCTCGACGTTCCCCTCAACGCGATGATGCTGGGGATGGTCGTTGAACTCCTCTTCGGCCTGATCTACTTTGGCTCCACGGCTGCCTACAACGCTTTCTCCGGTGTCGGTGTCATTCTCCTGACGCTCAGCTACGCGTGCCCGATCGCTGTTTCGCTGGTTCTCCGTCGCCGTGAGGATATCCGACACGGTAGCTTCGATCTCGGTGCTCTTGGTACATTCTGCAACATCGTAGCACTCGGTACGCCCTTCTTCCCCCCAACCCTTTCTCTCTCTCTCTCTCTCTCTCTCTCTCTATACTTGCTTCGCCACCACTAACTTCATCATTAGCATGGACCGTCCTCGCCATCCCCCTCTTCAGCATGCCGACGTACATGGAAGTCACCACCGAATCGATGAACTACGCCTCGGTCGTCTTCGTCGGCTTCGTCGCCATCTCCGCTCTCTGGTACTGGGTCTGGGGCCACAAGAACTACGTGGGCCCACCGACGGACGCGATCGATCCCGAGATCGAGCATCATGCCGCTGGGGACGATCGGCCGAAACACACTTAGATTCTTTTTTTCTGCATTCTTGATCCTGAACGCGAATTTTGATTTTGCGTTTGAAGCTTGGAGTCTTGGATGGGTTACGACTTTTTCTGCTGTTCTTCATCTCTCATCTCTTTCTTTCTTTCTCCGGAGAGACTGATGATGGTGCCTGATGAATGAATGATCTACCAACTTGCACGGTTGGCAAATGGATTAACATGGCTTGGCTGTAAATAAACTAACGCGTCTATAGATACAGAGATTCAGATTCAAATTCAAGATCAAATTCAAGACAGGAACTCAGTCGTGGTTGCAATCGCTAATATCAAAAGTAGTTGTGTATCGTGTGCTTTTCCCTCTGGTTGCTCGTCGTGATATGGATTGCGCCTCCTTCCATTTTCCATCTCGCAAGTTCTCGCCTCATTCGTACTCATGCAAACACACTGACTATTGCAATGCCCTCTGGATGCGTGGGAACAGCCCCCTCTCATTCGCGATCCGCCAGGCAGTGCGCCCCTGCGCATCCGTCACAGCTATGTTCCCCTGCGAGAAGTCATTCCCGCGCCGGATCTTGCGGATCATGTTTTCCGCACGCGTGCCCAGTTTCGCCCTCTCGCTATCCCTCTTCTTCTTCGAAACCCGCCGGTTGTTGTCGTTGCGTGTCAGCTGCGTGTCGAGTCCCCGGACGGTCTCGTGCAGCCAGGTGCCCTCGTTCGTCCCCTCGCCCTGGGCGAGATCGCTCCCGATCGCGTGGAAGTAAAAGTTCCACTCCGGGTCTGTGAGTAAGGGGAGGCTCTGGATCACGGGGATAGCGGTCTGCCGCGTGTTTGCCCCCCACTGGATCAGGCGGCGGACCCTTATCCGGTCGTTGGCTGCCAGGGCGAGCTGCAGCGGGGTGTCTCCGTTGGCGTCGGCGATGTCGATCTGGCGAGCATTGCGGCGGCCCATGAAGTCGAGAAAGTGGATATCCGGGTTCCTTAGAGCCCGATGCCAGGTAGTTCCCGCTTGGTTCTGAATGGCGAGTGGAACATGGGGATTGGGGGCAGCGACATTGGTCACGGCGATATCGAGGTTGAATGGGGCTGCTTCCAGGTCCTCGGCAAAGTCGGTAGGAACAAAGGTGCACAGGATCTCGCAGGTGTGAGGCTGGAAGATGTCGGCCCCTCGAGCCAGGTTGTTCCTCGCCGCATCGCGTACACGTTCCCAGGCCTGCAAGAACCAGCGGCGCCAGCCCATATACAGCATAAACTCCAGGTCAGTCCATGGCAAAGCAATGTGCTGCAGAGCTGGGGTTCCGTATGGAACACGCCACAGGTGATCTGGAGTATACTCGTTGAGAAACCATCTGGAAACCCGCGGCGCATTCCATATGAGAGCATCGTGCAGTAACGTCCAGCCCCGGCGGTGGAATGACACCGGGTGGAAGACCCCTATTCGCCGCAGCATCATCAGTGCATCCTGGCAGTCATATCTTACCAGCAGGTCAATGAGCCGGGGGAAGCCGAGACAGTTTGCCGAATTGATCACCCCGTGTACCTGGGGCCCTTGAAGGAGTATTGGACTGAGTGCTGCCCATGGCCGTGGATGGCCGGCCAGCCTTACTGTCCAGCGAAGAACGTTGAGTCTAGCGATCGAGAGGCGCCGCGTCAGATCTTGCACAATGTATTCTCTCCAAGCCAGGTACTGTGCCTGCAAGGGATTCAGATTGGCCGCTGGTACGAGAGCCCACGGATGATACAGGAACTGATTCCCCTGAACGCACTGGAGCGTCTGCCGGAGGTCTCGGTACTTCATAATCGCCAGCTCGAGCTCAAGCTGGAGAAACTGCTGTCTGCGCGTGCGCCGGAGATCGCACGGAATATCCCTAAGTATATTGAAATGATACCACCTCAGGTCTCGTTGGTGCACTAGTCTGACCTCTAGATCGCGGTCGCGGTGCCAATTTTCGGTCTCGGTGGCGTCTCTCAGGTCCCTCGCGTTTTCTAGCCAGCGATCCTGCCCGTATACAGCAACAATGTAGCCGGCGAACTCGGGGTAGTGTTTGAGCAGGGAAACGATTTGGAGTTTGGTCATCCGTTCTAGCTCCTTAGCTACCATAGCGTGCCACGGCTCTCGTTCGTTATACGGCGGAGAGTAGCCAGCGGCGCGAGGGTGGCACAGCAGGAGCAAAACCGGCGGCGTTACCTCGGGCAGCTCCGTTGGCGGTTGCGGTTCTAACCTGTCACCTATGTGTGCCATGGTGAATAGTTGAAAGTTGAATATGGTATGTTAAAGTGTTGAATTAACTTGAGAACATGTGGAATTCGCGAGATGCGGCCCTTCATAAGACATCCATCAAGTTAGATTAGAACCGCATCCAATGCTTGGATGTGCTCAACTCCCTTTACAAGCGAATCTATACTTGGAAGTAATCTAAGGTGGATATTATTGTGCACGTTTCATCTCCCAAAAGGAAAGAACAAATGTTGCTACTCACGCGCTATCATGCTATATACAGTCTCTGGAACACCCCCCGTGCCAACCCAATTCATTATGGGTGGGTGTTGTCTCTTTATTGGACCCTTTTTCAAGGCATATAAAGAACCCCAACGACAGCCACCCCTCTATCAGGTTTCAGTTAGCAGTCCCGCTCCATTGTAACTTCTCAAAGTCGAGCTCTCTTTGATACTAACCATCCTTCTTTGTTGTTTCTTTATACATCACCCGTGACCACATTATGTTTCAACTATTTGCTGTAGAGTAGATAAAGGGTTCCCGTAGCCACGCTCGTCTCGAGGTTGCTTTGTTTACTTCGGAGACGATGAAAGGATCGGTGCGCATCTCCGCAGGTTAGAGGTTGCCGCCGTACGATAGGGCTGGGACATCGCAGTCCGAGTTTCTTCGCTTCGTGTTCTATGTTCCTTAGTGTACATCTACGTCTTTTGAAAAACGATCCTTCTATATGAGATAATATTTATTTCATTTTCAAAATTACATAGTGTGATCATATGCTACGTCCCTAGAACTGGAGTCGAAGAAAGCGCCCTACGTAGTCACAAGCTCATGTGAAATAATCAAATGAGAATAGGAGATGGTGTACAATTTATGCGTATAATAACCATCAAATGCAAACTTCGCGCTTAGTAATAGATATATACAATTGATAAATGTATTCAATAAGATGCAGTCAGCATAGGAACAAGAAATACTGCAAACAAATGTTAAACTGCAGAGGATAATAGCAACTACACCAGGTACTACGGAACGAGCGTTGATCCAGCTTCGAATTCAAAACAGGCATTGAAGCACGCATCAGGAGCTAGATTTGAGAGGCAAGACTAAGTCATACGAATGGATACAATTTCTGAACTGCTACCAGTTCAGAAAGTTGTTGGAGTTGGGGTATCAGACTTGTGGTTCCTGCTTCGTTCTGGGAGACGCACACGTCCGATTGTTTGCTTTGGGGAGCTGTGAGGAGTAGTGGACCGGTCATAGTGTCTAGATCTGACTGAATTCGGACGTGGGAGAGTGGGCTAGTAACTAGAATCTAGCTAGCAGTAGATCTCATGACGGTGTAAGTTGCCCCCCAGGTGATCCTGGCAGGTGTATGTATCATCTTGCAGAGTCGGATTAGTAGTGTGTACAGCCTACTATGGACCAAAATATTTGAAAAATCTATAGAAGCTCCACGCGGGGATCCAGTTTGGAATAAACCCTCGGGTACGTCGAAACATTTGGCGGGGTATCAACAAGAAAACTGCACATTCCGCGGCCGTTCCGCGGGACCGTTAGTAGTTATCTTGTTCGATATTGTGCCCTCTCCCCTGCATTAAATCAAGAAACTTCTGATTTTTAGGGTCTGTTAATTAGACACATAATGATTCTTATGATACTCTAATTGTAAACTAAAATAGGAAGTATGTGTTACCCTATTAAAGCACTGGCCAGCTACGCAGTGATGTTAATCCGGGGTTTTGCAGATTTGGTGGTCACCGAGGAGGCGCTAGCTACGCCACCGATACTATTGTATTGCATCTATGCCTTTCAAGACACGCATACAAATTTGCGGGGATCAGGTTCCTAATGCACATCCTAAGCGGCCTTTGCCGCTGATGACGATCCAGTAGGTGACGTCCACCCAGAAATACTCGCCGGTGAATCGAGTGGAGTCACTAGATAGATGGAGAGGTTGCGCCCACCTCTTGTATATTACTCTATAAGCAAGGCTACTGACCGAAGCATGATAATGACCCTAGAAACCAATTTCAGCTACCTCCAGAACGCTGGTTGATCGATAAGGAGCGAGCTTCGTACCTAGAACAGCATTTCATGGCGGTACGTCTGTCCTTTTCCTCCTTTAAACTCAGTCAGAGATGGAAAAAGGGAACCTTGCTAATATGTCCTTGCTACAGTTTGGTTTTGATTGGGAAGGACATCTCGCTGCTGGAAATGTCGAAAGTTCAACCACAGCTTCTACGGCGGTTTGACTTTGTCCCTGCTGGCAGTCCGGAGTGGACAACATCTAGTGGATGGTTCGTTAAGCAGAGCATCCAGGTGAAGGTCATTGACAGGGGACAGAAAATTGCTACCTAGGACGAACTATCAACCATATTAATCTATATGCAATCTATTCTTGTGAAGTGTTGTATACAAGAAAGAAAAGCAACACACGCCAGGCCGTACATCTAGACAGTCGACCATATATTCTTGAAGCCCTTGTCCTTCTTCACAGATTTCCGATGAAAATAGCACTAGGGCACATAGATTGCACTCGTGGCAGGACAACTGGAAAACATTATCGTGCCTTCACCAACCATAAATCCCGTCCCGGTCAATCCGTCTAAGCAAGGCTCGATCTCATTGAAGGTCGCGTATAACCGGGCCGGGCAAATCCCATTCCTCCGCCATCTCCCATGCAGTCCTGCCAAGCGTGTCAACTATGTTAATATCCACTGGCGGCGAAAAGTCTGTGCCTCTGCGGATTGCTATGATGAGGTGCCTCGCCCGACTGGTCGCTTTGCTCGACCGGCTTTTCAACGGCGTTCTGAAAGCTAGAGGCCTGTCCGTGTTCAGGACATCCCGCTGGTTCTTTAGCTGGCGCTGCCGGTCGCGCTCGCGGTGCCAGCCCTCCGCATTGCGCGTGTTCAGCAGGGTGAGCCAGTTGTCGCGCCAGCGGTGCATGCGCCCATAGCAGACGACCACGTACCCGGCATACTGAGGATACACCTTGAGCAGGTCCACGACTTCTCGATCACTCATGGTTCCCAGCATATGGAAGGCGTAGTTGGGGTTGGGATTTGTAAGGGTCGAGGAGCACTTCGAGGACCCGTGGGATTGCTGGAGCCGCCACCGCTGCTGCTGTTCCTGGCGGTGCTGGCACTGCCGGTGCCGGTGCAGCCATCTTGATTTGTGTAAAGTGAAGTCGAATGTGGTAAACTATCTCTGTTATCAGAAACAGAAACTCATCGCACAGCGACATATCGTCGTCTATTATGCTTTTTTTGGTCTGGATTCCTTCTCGTTCGTGTCCTCGCGGTCTTCAGCACTCATTGGCATGGAAGCTATTCCTGGAAATGACTTACCTTGAACAGCTTTAGCCATGTTTCATCCAATTCGCAATAGATAGTATTTGAGGAATGAAACAATACAGAATAACGAGACTACAGTCTTCGCTGACTAATACCATACCAAGAAGCGATCTCTTGTCATTCGGCCTTTGTAGCTAAAGAGACCCATGCCTTTGTTACGTTTCGGCCAGCAATATCTCTCCCTTGTTCGCAACAATTAAAAAGCTAAGCAGCTCTTTCAAGTCGTTGTTTCGCCCTTTGTCATCTTCTTGCACTTCACCTTGCCTTGACGATGTTTCATATATTCGGGGTGAATCGACCCAACACAGCGGTGTTTCGGGTGGCTTTATTATCTTTGCTCTTGACGAGAAAGATGGGCCTCGGTTCGCATGTAGAGGATGGGATGGGAATCATGCCATGCATAACCATCTACGCGTGCATTGTTATACACATACTTCTTCAGGACCAGGAAAGGATTCAACAGTACCGAACTGGTGATATTCAAGGTGGATGGTGAAGTATGTATGACTGGGACTTCGGGCGAATAGCAGAAGAGTTAATATTTTCTCGACAATTCAATCGGTAGAGCAAAACTTTGACATTGGATCAATGGAAATGAGTTACAAGTTTACATAGCCAGTAACGAATCAAGCAAGTAGGCCTAATGCTGCGGGGACGTGGACAGGTATACCTAATTTAGATGGTAAATAACAAGCTTAACATAAGTCGCTTGACGATACCTATATATACATGGTAGAAATCAAAAGGAGTATTTACACACGTTGAAACGCAACAAAATCTAAGTACACCAGGTACACTATATATATAGTGTCATTAGCTCCATAGGAAAACGAAACGAGATTGATAGGGTAGCACTTACCAGATAATATCACAGTGTAACCAAAATCTGCCAAATCGTATCCAGGTCATGCGTGGTCAAGCACTATAATCCCCAATCAGTACATCCGCAACATAAACAACAGAACGAGAAAAACCAACTCACAATAAGCCAACTCTCTATACCCCCTCCGCCTCGCAAAATCCCACGCCGTCTGGGGCGGGATACGCATATCCGTCGTCGAGACATCCGGCCGCCCGCGTGCATTCCCTAACTTCGCAACAGCAAGCAGCCGCTCCGCATGCTTCACAAGCCGCCGCCGCGAATTCCTCTTCTGCGCCGCCGTCAGCGCGTTGTTCCCCTGCACCGCAACCACCCGCCTGTGCAGCTCGTCCACTACCCAGTGCAGGATCGTCCCGCCAAAGACCGCGCCGTTGTATGGCGTGCTCGGCGCACGCACTCCCGCTAGTGCAGCACGCAGCCACGGGTCCTTGTAATGTGGCCACTCGCGGATCATCCGTTGCGGGATTGTGCCCGGGTCTGCGCCCAGGGCCAGCAGCTTCTCGAAGTGGCGCTGGGCGCGGAGACGCCAGGCGTGGCCCAGGGCTGTGTGGGGGTAGCCTGCGGGGTTGTCGATGCCGAATATGTTTGCGTTTGCGGCTGTGGCTGCGGCGGGGATGTTGTTTGCGCTCTGCGTGGCAAGGAAGCCCATGAAGTCGGTGTTGGGGTTCCGGACGGCGAGATGCCAGGGGCTGCCGAATCCCGGGGATCCGACTTGTCGCACGTATCCGATCAGGTATGGGAGACCGGCAGGGAGGCCGGAGGATGTTGTTATCACCGCGGGTGGCGGCTGCACGGCGAGATTGAGGGCGTTGTTAGTGAGGAAGTACTGCGCCTCGGCGGCGGTGACGATCTTGCAGAGCGTCTCCTGCGAGCGCGTCGACAGGATCGTGGGTCCGTGCATGCCCGGGTTGTTCCGCCACCAGTCCCAGAAGACGTTCCACTGACTGGTGCTGATCGCGTAGTCGAAGTAGTTCATGCCCGTGGCGATGCCACCCACTTCGGCGACGATGGTGGGCTGCATCAGGGCGATGAGGTTGTTGGTTCGGGCGACGTGGGCAATGTAGTCGCGCACCCAGATGTAGTTGTGCGCGGTTGCGTAGACGAGCCAGCTCTCGCCGTTTGGGTGGTAGCCCAGCGGGTTCCAGAGGCCGTGGACGTGTAGCCTGCGGAGGAAGTTGGTGCGGCTGCGGATCATCCACGAGACGATGGGCCAGTTGCGTGTCATTTGGTTCATCGTCACGATGTTCATGGGGATCAGGTCGCCTGGGGCCGGGATGGGGGTGCCTTCCGGGGCGACGGCGAGGTGCCAGTTGATGACTTCTTGCGGGGTGTTGAGCAGAGGCATCCGAGGCCAGGTGCCCTTGGGGCGAAGCCCCCATCTGTGGATGGGGATGAGGAGGGCGGAGAAGGCCTCTGTGAAGGTAAGGAGCTCCTGGAAGGTCATGCCAGATAGGAAGGAGTCGAAGAGCGGACTCATGTCGACTCCAGGATTTGCAGCGGGGATCATCGACATGATCACGCCGCCCCAGAGGGTGAAGCCTCCAGTGCCTGAGCCGGCGCCCCTGACCTGGCGCAGGTGGTCTATAATCACGCGGAAGTGCTGGTTATCTGGGCCACCGGGGCCTCCAGGGGGTGGAACTGCTGCCATCGTATAATGTGTGTTCTCGCGTATAGGTTGTCCAGATTCTCAAATTTAGGATCCATGATGAATATGTACTTTGGGAGTTCCATCTTGAATGTGAGCATTTTTTTCGAGTCATTCCTCAGAATTTCTATACTTGGAAAATGGCAAGGACGGGCTTTATGGCAGCTTTGTGTGTAGCAGATGAGATGGGAAATGAATACCTCCAGTATGAAGAGGTCGAAAGAGCCCTCGCTCCGAAACAATAGAAGGAACCACATCTTCTTTGATAGCCGAGTCTTTGTCGCGAGGCCATGGTTAAACCATCTTTGTTGTTGCAACCGAAACAGAAAGTTTTATACTTGGACAAAGATGCGAGACAGATACCACTCATACAAAGACAGTCATGATCTGATGACCTGGGGTTTAGGCTGATTAGTATCCTTACATTGCTGCACCCTGATATCCTGATTTAGAAGGGCACTTGAGGTGTATAACCCTAACGAAGAAGCGACTGCCACAGTTGGCGGAACTTAGAACGAGTAGCTATAACATCGGCATGCACGGATAAGCATACATACAGCATCAGTACCAAGTAGTCTAGACTGCACTAGTCTCCAACCCCGGACATACAGATGTGTGTTAGCGCCAGAGATAAGCGGGGTCGACTTGATAGGCAAACTGCAGTCAAAACCGGAGGCCTCTTTCCTTGTCCCCAGCTTCAGATAAACTATTAAAATGTCCAGCCGCGCGTGCGATCGCTGCTACGCAATAAAAGCCAAGTGCCAGCCCGGCCGATGCAATGTCTCGTGTCGACGGTGTGAGCGACTCGGGCACCACTATGCGAAACGGTGCGCTCTGTCCGCAGGGCAGGCCGGCCCAGGACGACGACGACGACGACGACGTGTGAAAGGAGTCTCGAATCTTCGTCGAGTGCGTCGAGTGACTCTCCTCCGGGGTTGTGGATCGGTATGTTGGGCTTGTCTATTCGCTGTTGCCGGTGCTCTATGATGTTTGTGTACTTGGGTGGGAGATCAAGCGGCGGGGCGCGCGTGGACTAGCCGATGGTGGGCTTGAGGAGCGGTGGGAAAGCGTTCAGAGGGATCTCGTCGATTGGCAGCCGTCTCCACCAGAGAATCTTACGTCTCTCTACACGGGCAACGAGGTGATTTCAATGTGTACGCAGGCAAATGTCTACCGGCAGGCGGGACTACTCTTGTTGCATCGGCACCGGTATCCCTTTGGGACTCAGGATATTGCGGCCATGTCATATGCCGATGCGATATTTGCCGAGATTGAGACTTGTCGAAGAATAGCGGGGGACGTGCCGTTCCAGATTGGATTGCTGCCTTTACTGGTTGCCGGCTTTGAGGTTGTTGATCCGGTTGCAAGGGAGACGGTGCTAATTCACAGGCATTTTTATGCAAAGAGTGGAATATATGCGTTTGCGCATAGGAGAGCAAGGCAGGCTTTGAGGCTCGTTTGGAGGGAGCGAGATATAAAGGAGAATGTTTCCTGGTTTGACCTTGTTTCAGCACTACCTAAATTTGGCTATATACCTTAGACGCGAGGGATATGTTCACACTTTCGAATGCATATCTGAACTCTTGATAATGTCTTGAACTACTTGCGAAACCCCCAGCAGCTTCTCGTCCTCGAATCTCCGACCGACCAGCTGGACTGCTAGAGGAAGCCCATAGAACGTGTCCGGGTCGTACAGTTCCTGGATTTCAGCGTCCAGAGGACTGAAGGGGTTGACTGGCGTCTTTCTGTCAATTTCATTGTCTGCGAACAATCCCAGCGGAAGGGTCATGGCAGGCCAGTCAATCAAGTTGAACAAACCAGTAAAGCCGAGATATGTGTATTTGTCAAAGGGAACAGCGGTATGCGGTGCGGTGACCCAGAGGAGAGCATCAATGTCTCCACAATTATTCCACGCTTCATGCATCGCTCGGAGTAAGCCACTGATCCTGCCATTCATTGAATGGATGTACTCAATTGTCATTTGCGGAGGCGGATTCTTCTTAGTTATAATGGCGGTCGCTTTGACTATCTCGGTGTGTGGCTCCGTGGATAGCAGCTCGCGGAGATACGACATATCCTGGAGCTCCGTCCACTCTTTCTGTAGTTCCCAAACCTCGCTAATGTCCGGGCCATGAAACTCTACGAGCCCAACTCCGGCTCCTCGCAGGCGGTCCTGGGCATTCTTAAATCCTCGCTCGACAGGTGGATGCAGGTGTACGAAGCCGTTCGAGGACCAAACACCGATCCGTAGGCGTTTTGCATCCGGCAAGGCCAGGCTCTGCCATGGATGGGGGTAAAGGAAAGGGTCCCTCTCCCACGGCTTCGCGTCTGCGGACAGTTTCGCGAAGAACTGAATGTCACGCACAGACCGTCCGAGAAACCCAGTCACAGTAACTGGCCCAAACGTTGTCGTGCCGACTACCCCAGTGCCCAGGATCCTCCGCCCATCGAGCGGAAGTCGATACCCACTCGGCTTATAGCCAACAACCCCGTTAACAGCCGCCGGCATCCGGACGGAGCCAGCGCCATCGGATCCGATACCAAGGGTCGACCCGCCCAGTGCAAGAAGAGCGCCCTCGCCTCCTGTCGAGCCCGCGACACCAAATTCACGGTTGTATGGGTTGACCGTGCGTCCAAAGACGATCGAATCGGTGTCGGCGTTGAGCATTGTTTGCGGGACGGTCGTCTTTGCGATCACGATGGCGCCATATCCGGTCAGAATGTCGTAAAGCAGGCTGTTTTGCGGTGAGGGGTCGAAGCAGAGCGAGGAGATTCCAACCGATGCGTCGTAGCCTTTGATGTTGTAGCTGTCCTTGAACGTGATGGGAAGACCATGGAGCGGACCAACAGTCTTGCCGGTACGTTTACGGTGTTCGTCGAGGACTTTTGCGCGTGCGGCAGCTTCGTCAAAGAGAATTTCGGTGAGGCAGTTGGTGAGCTGGTGCGCAATGGCGGCTCGTTTGCAAAAGGCTGCGACGAGCTCGGTGCTGGTTATTGCTGCGTCGGCGAGCTTCTGCAGGAGAGAGGTCGCATCGTGTTTCTCGGGAGACGTGAGGTCAAGCTCGCGTAGGGAAAGCAAGCCAGAGGATTGAAGGAGTGAGAGAGGCGCTGCAGTCTTGTTTGATGTGACTGCGTCTGGCAGGAGCCACTCTCGAGGGATCTTCGACGCTCGCTCCTGCCGTTTTTGCTGGACGATAGCTTCCCACTTGGGAGGCACGTCCCTTTCTGGGCCAGTAGGCAACGACATCATGGTGAAAGGTGGGAGTGCCCGCTTTGCAATCGCGAGGCGTCTTTATATCGGCAGTGTGGGCCGGTATCAGGAGTTGGAGTACCTAGGTAACCTCGCTGAGGCCAGCCACTTCGGAACTCTTCAGCTTATCCTAGCTTATCCTTGCTTTTGATTTGCGGCTCGAAAAACCTCCGTCTTATCGCCACAGCCTCCGGCTTATCGGGCGCGTCGACTTTACAATCTGGGGTAAGTATTGCTCCACTTCATCTCCCCCTCTTATCTCTTCCTTACGGCTGATGAGATGGGGTATCTGCCGAACACAGTTCGTGCACACTTGCCAGTCTAGGAGTTCGTTATCTTGCCGACTATGGTATAAATTCCTTCACTTGGCCGGCTGGGAATCAGCATCCTCGCCAGAGCCAATCCAACAACCATGACTGACGAAAAACATGGCGTGCCTCCTACCAAAGCGGATGTCGAGCAGGGCACTGTCGACGATGTTGCCTTTCAAGGAATTCCTGGCACTCGTCTCCTAATTGATCACTCCGACACAGAAGTGGTCCTTCTCCCCCGGCCGACCTCTTCGCCCGACGATCCCCTGAACTGGAAATGGAGGCGGAAATATTCCGCGCAAGCCATTGTCTTCACCTGGGCATTCATGTTTGGTGCCGCTACGCTGTCTCCTGCAGTGACTTACGTCCCTGTTATGGCTGAGCTCGGAGCGTCGAGCAGCTACCTGAATGTCGGGGCGGCCCTTGCGCTGCTCATGCTCGGTCTGGGAAATCTTTTATTCAACCCATTGGTGTGTGCCAAACCTGCTTGCCAATCTCTCCCCTCTAACTGCCTTAGGCTCTCCGGTTTGGGAGACGTCATGTGTACCTTGCCTCTGCCATAATCGGCGTCGTCGCTCAGATCGTGACCGCAAGAGCTCAAACAAAGGCGACCTTTATCGGCAGCCGGATTCTGCTCGGCTTTGGGGCCGCACCTTTCGAGCAGCTTCCAGCTTTGACGGTCGATGATCAGTTCTTCGTTCACCGTCGCGGCCTTGGTCTGTCCATCTACACTCTCGCCCTTACGATGGGCTCTTTCCTAGGCCCGGTCGCATCTGGGTTTGTGGTCGATGACATGGGATGGAGATGTACGTCCTATCCTAAAGTACCCTTGGCCGTTTACTAATTTTTCCAGGGGTCTACTGGTTCTACGCGATCTTCCTGTTTGCGGTCGCTGTCCTCGTATTTTTCGGCCTGGAAGAAACTGGCTTCCCCAGGTGCTCTCACCAGGAAAATAACGAGGAGCAGACCGACCACAAGCCCAAGAACTACCTCCAGAAGCTCAAGCTTATAACCTCCCTCCCCACCTCCGTCCCCTTTTATCGCATCGCGACGACTCCCCTGCTGCTCCTCGCCGATCCCATAATCTGGTGGTGCGGTATTATGTACGGCTTCGGCGTTGCCTGGCTGACAATCATGGCCTACGAATCATCCACCATCTTCACACTATACGGCTTCAGCCCCTCGACGCTCGGGCTAACCAACCTCTCGCCCCTGATCGGCGCCTGCCTCATCGTCTGGCTCGGCGGCGCAGGGACAGATCGGTTCATGGTCTGGAAGGCGCGTCGCAACAACGGTATCATGGAGCCCGAGACCCGTATCTACTCCGTCTTCTTTGCGGGCCCCATCATGGGCGCTGGGCTTATCCTCTATGGTGTCGGCGCTGCGCAAGGGATCCACTGGGCAGGCCCGATTATTGGAATGGGCATGATTGGAAGTGCATTACCTATCGCGGCTGAGGTCTCCCTGGGCTATGTTAGCGAGAGCTACCCAAGCCTTGCCGGCGAAGCGACAACAGCTGTTATTGTGATTCGGAATGTGATCGGGTGCGCGATGACTTTCGCGATTGGTCCGTGGATCGAGACGAGCGGGCTAAGGGACACCTTTGTTGCTGTGGGACTACTCGCGTTCGTTAGCTTCGTGAGCGGCATCTTGCTCATCTGGCAGGGGAAGAATTGCAGGAAGATGGGGGCCAAGAGGTACTATGCTATTGTGGCGATGAAGGGGTAGTGTACATATCGCGCATATAATTCCGGGATACGAGCGATCGATATCTGGCGAGAGGAGATCGATGAGAGATTCCTGCGGCAGCTTGGAACACAGCTTAGTACTTTGGTTATTCTTTTACAGAAGTTGGCACTTTCGGTCTCAATGATACACACTCAAATTGACTATCACGACTAAATGCAACGCGCAAACATACGAACGATCTATCAAACTCCAATCAATGCTCTCCAACCTCTATCACTCAACCAATCCATCCCCACAGTCCCACCCCCACCTTCTCTCGAAATGACTGGCTGACCAAGTCTCCAAGTATCCTCACACCTTCCACCCCTTCTCCCTCTTAAACAGCCACACCCTAAGCGCAACAAAAAGCGCCGCGCCAGCGAGCACCATAACTGACGCAAAAACCTGGCCCTTCCAAAACTCCGCACTCTCGAGATCAAGCAGCGCGCCCGCAATCGGATTCCCAATCAGCAGGCCCAGCCCCGCGACCGAGAAACACATGCCCATGCGCGTGCCCAGGACGCGCATGTCCTCCGTCAGACTGACGAGGATCGTGTTAGGGAGCGAGACGATGGCGCCCGAGGTAAATCCGTACAGGATCGTGAACACGATTGTGCCGGCGATATTATGGATGCCCAGCCAGGCGAAGGCGAGGATCGCGGTTGCGAGCGACATGGGCACGATGATGTTTACGGAGCCGAGTTTGTCGGCGAGGAGGCCCGGGATGATGCGGCCGAAGACGGAGGCGGCGTTGATGATTGCGATGCTGTAGAAGGCGGTGTTTGAGGAGGAGTGCAGCGCGGTCGAGAGGTAGGTCGGCAGGTAGAAGAAGGGGAAGTAGAGGCCTATGAAGGCGAGGAAGAGGCCCAGGCTGATGAGGATGAAGCCCGGGTCGCGGAAGGCTGTCTTGTCGAGGAGCGAGCGGGTGGTTTTGGGCGGGGGTACACGCAGGCGCATTGTGAGTAGCGAGAAGAGGAGCCCTGCGAGTGCGATGAACCCGATTATGCGTGTCGTCCAGGGGAAACCCAGTGGGTTGATCAGTTTGTGGAAGACGATCGGGTAGATGACGGACCCGATGCTGCCGCCGGCTGCGGTGATCCCCGTAGCGAGGGCGCGTTTGGTTGTAAAGTATGTTGCGACAATGGCGACGCTGGGCAGGAAACAGCACGCGCAGCCGATTCCGACTGTTATGCCGTGGGCGAGGAAGACCTGGTAGTATTTATCTTGCCCTGCGAGTGAGGTCATCATGAGGCCGAAGACGACGAGGAATGCGCCGGTTGCGATGAGGGTTCGGAGGTATCCCTTGTCGAAGATGGGGCCGACGACTATGCCTGCCATGAGCAGGAGGAAGCCCTGGACGGTCCCGATCCATGCGATCGAGGAGGCGCTGTAGCTGGCGAGGAGGGTGGTCTCGTAGTAGGTTTGGTAGACACCAAAGCTGTTGATTACACCCCATGAGTTGAAGAAGAGGAAGAATGCGCCGGCGACTTGGAGCCAGGCTTTAATTCCGCCGTCTGGAGGGGGTGCTGGCTTTTCAGCTGGGACAGCTCTTTCCACACTAGATTCGGAGGGCGACGGCGAGGTTTCTGTCTTAGTAGCCATGACTGATTGAGTATGTAACTGAAATTAAGGACGAATGCATGATTTCGACTGTATAGTGTGTGGATTGTAGTCCTTTTAACCCTCGAAAAGCCCCTGACAAACCGCCGATGATTAGAAATATCAACTTGAGAATCCATCCACTCGCTTCCCTCGCTTATAGCATTAAGCCATGACGAAATCAATCTAAAATATCAGACAGACAAGGTTTGATAGAAAAAAAAGCTTAGCTGTGCAACTCGATCTCCTCCCACAGCCCCAGACTGGGGGCTTCTATTGGCGCGCAATGCCGAACAGCCGCCGATTTCTAAGCTGGCGCCATCTCCATCACACAAGCTAACCCGGTCAGGAAATTTGATTCCACGACCTCGAGACCCCAGGTGGGTCACGTCCGATTTAGATTAGTGCAGAGAACTTTAGTTGGTGTTGGGCTTGCGAGGATGGTGAGACATCTCGTTTCTATGTCTACGTAAAAGGCGGTTCCAGAGATAATTTATCGAAGAACTGAACTGGAAATCAAGACTTGTATAGATCGAGGACTGGGCATTCCTGCCTCGGCATTTCGTCTGGCCCGTTTCAAGGCTCTGGTATTAGAAGACGAGAGATCTTTGCTATATTCATTCGCTCATACTGTATCCTCATATGAAAGTGCATACACATGTGGATCTTAAAACCCACTCGCATCATTATCGCAGTGTACCACCAAAACACAAAACAAGACCATGACAAGCCCCCTCCAGTCAAATCTACCCGTCTTTCGGTTTCATCCACCGTCTATGCCGACAGTGTTTAAAAAACGATCAACGACAACCCCCAAACTCTCCCCGTAGAACAGCCTCGGGGATAAAATCCCAAAGAGAAGGTCGCCCATGCTGGACGCGAGGTACTGTGAATGGAGATAAAGTCCGGTCTTTCCTCAGGATGATAAAGCAGCTTGTTTCGTGATATCGGGCGAATTGCCTGGCCGAGCAGTGTTTCTCTGACCAGGTCGGACATTGTACATAGTCGCTTCCTAATTGATGGATACCAAAAATGCTGCTGTGTCCAAGTGTGCAGTCTGTGTACGACCACATAGAATCCATGGCGGTATCTTCCCCGAACTGAATCGACAATACAACATTGAAGCATGCACATCTATAAAGCAGCAAGCCAAACCCCCTCCCCCAAAGGTAACCCTTTTCAGCATCCAGACGGGTTCCCTAAACCGGTTAGCCTGACTGTTGGCCTTGGAGCCTGAATTTTGGAATCGTTCCCACCATGCGACGTCATCGACCCTCTCAACCACGAACCACGAAACCGTCTGTTAAATTAAGAACTTTGTCATCTCTTTTCATGTTCTCCATTGGTCAAGCTTCTGTGGCTTGACTTTTTTATCCTGCTTATGTTTGGGTACCTCCGAGATCAAGACTCTCTCGTATCCGGTGGGACACCAATCAGTGTCGCTGCTTTAAGCCTCTTGGATTGATAAGCTCTATTAAGAATTTCGCTTCATAGATGGGTGTCTCGTATCAGTTGAATGATGATCTTCTCTCGCTGAGAATCTCGGTGTGTCGCCATGTCAGCCTGCGCGCGTGAGACAGACACGTCATTGTTGGACGTTTGCCTCCAGGCACCAGCACCAGCTGTGCGGCTCCCCCGCACCTGATCCCGCTGAGTTCAGCTGAGCCTCATCCTCAGCTGAACCGCTCGCTCTCTCTCTTTTAAATTTCCTGTCTTCTTCTTCTCTCCTCCAGGTTCTCCCGAAATCAGGAGAAAGTGCGCGAAAATGAACATGAACTCGCAGGATCTCCTCTACTTCTCGTCCGTCGCGGTCGGCTCCTTCCTCGTCAAGACCCTCGTCGATAACTACAGCAGCGTCCCGCTGGATTACCTCTACTCCAGCGTCGAGGTCTTCTCACACGATGAGGCGTACAACTACCTCCTATACTGGCTCATGAAGCAGCGATTCGATCGGAATAAACACCGTCTTACCGCCAGCACGAGTCTCACCTCCGGACTGGACTGGTATGGTCGTGATGATGACAAGGACGTCGACCTGTGCGATGACGATATAGATGACGGCGATGTCGCGCCGGCAGCCGAATCCAGCGATGCAGTCGCCAACACGCGCCCGTTGCTATGGACCCCGTCCGCCGGCACACATTACTTCCGGTACAGCGGTCGGTGGCTCGCGCTGACGAGAGAAGTCGAGGAGCACGGCGCGCAATTCATGACGCGGACGGAGAAGCTGCGTCTCTCATGCATAGGTTGGGATCCGTCAATCCTGAAACAGCTCATGGGCGAGGCGCGCGTCTCCTTCTCGCAAAAGGAGAACGGGAAGACGGTCATCTATCGCGGCTCAATGGGTCCCTACGGCGATGAATGGTCCTGGACGCGCACCACATCCCGGCCGGCCCGGCCACTGTCGACGGTTTACCTCGATGAGGCGCAGAAACGAAACTTCCTCGCCGATGTGCAGCGATATCTCCTCCCGTCAACAAGACGATGGTACAGCGATCGAGGCATCCCCTATCGCCGGGGCTACATGTTCTACGGGCCGCCCGGGACCGGGAAATCCAGTCTCGCCTTCGCGGGCGCGGGTTATCTAGGCTTGAATGTCTATATTCTTAGTCTTGGATCGCGCCGGTTAACGGAAGATGGCTTGGTCCAGTTGTTCCAGAGGCTCCCGCGGAAATGCCTTGTTCTGCTGGAGGATGTGGACTCGTACGATGTCGCATCGCGGCGCAAGACCGGGGATGCGGCCGAGGCAGACAAAGATTCCAACAGTACCCGAGATGAGAACCGGAACGAGATGACACTGTCGGCGCTACTGAACCTTCTCGATGGAGTCGCCGCGCAGGAGGGCCGCGTGCTCATCATGACGACAAATCATCTCGAGAAATTAGACCCCGCACTAATCCGACCTGGTCGCGTCGATTATCAAATCAAATTCAAACTCGCTGATCGCGATCTGACGAGGAAGATGTTTTGCAACTTCTTCAGCGATGCACCGACCGATCAGCGTGGGCTAGAGGACGAGAAGGGGGAAGGTGGCCGTGGGTCTCCGCTGTGGGAATTGAGCGCGGCCTTTGCGGACAAAATTCCCGAGCATACATTTTCGCCAGCCGATATACAAGGGTTCTTGCTTCAGTACAGCACTTCGACTGAGATTGCTATTGAACGTGCACCGGACTGGGTTGTACAGAGGCTAGAAGAGATCAAAGCTCAGGAAGAGGAGGACGCTAGGGAAAAGAGAGAAGCTGAGAAGAAAGCCGCAGAAAAGAAGAAGAAGGAGAAGGAGGAGAAGGAGAAGGAGGAGAAGGAGAAGGAGGAGAAGGAGAAGGAGGAGGAGGAGAAGGAGAAGGAGAAGGAGACGACAGACGATAAGAAGGTACGCGAGAAGACCGACAAGGAAGCGCAGTCCCTAAAGGAGAAGAAATTGGTAAACGGAGTCAGGGAAGAAACTGTGGAGACGGCAGCTGCGAAGTGAATAGAAAGAGCGATACCATCCCAGATAGAGCTGGAGAGCCGGAGAGCAGGTCATGCGAAGTTCCTATCCCGTCATGAATGTCATACTACATCCGTCGCCAGTGAATCATCATATAGACTCCAGAGTCCAAGCCATGAATATCCCAACAAATGAAAATACCTCCACCAATGTTGGTAAAGCCTCTTTCTCTCACAGTACTCTGGACTAAAGCACAGAAACAATTCTTGAAGAAATGGCCATAGTAACTCTCAAGTCCAATAACCTGTTGTTTTAGTCGCTCAACATCCGCAAAGCTCTGGCAAAAATGCATCCACAAGGCCAGACCAGATCTTTTCCCCCGCAGGACGTCCCTTCCCTAGCAAAACCCGCCAAGTCTGCCAATCCGACCACCAACGAAGAGGTCCAACAACGCAATCTATTTTTACTCCAGACCCTTCTGCAGGGCTGCGCCCAACTTACTCATCAATGCGGGCTAGCGGTTGGTTTTTTTCCCCTGGGCGTCAGGCGTTCAGGGATCGGCGCTTCATCCTGGCGCGTACGGACTCAGCCCCCAGCGGAGAATACGAGGTCGCAGCCAGTCAAACGATGCAGGTTCAGCGCCAATGAGCCCGGGTATGCGCGCCAAGGCACGGGACACTTGATGAAACGGGCTGAGGCAGGGCGGAGTGCAGACGAGTAAAGAGAGGTTTTTGGGGCGGATTCGGAGCCTCAGGGGAGGGAAAGAAAGAATATAAACGCGGCGATTCGCGCTGTGGGTTGTGAAGAACAGACAGATCCAAGACAGCATCAGCAAGCAAATCGAAAAACAACTCAATTCAATCTATTCATCTCCTCAACATTTCTACCATCTTCAAAATGTACTTCTCCAAGATCATCCCCGCTGCCCTCTTCGCGGTCCTCGCAACCGCCGCACCTGCTCCTCAGAGCGTCAGCGTCGACTATGCGCAAATCCAAGCGTTCAGCCAGAACCTGCAGGGCATCTGCAGCAACATCGACTCCAGCCTGTCGAGCGCTAGTGGCGATTTCAACAACCTGATCAGCGGGTTTCAGGGCAGTGCTTCGGTGCGTCCTCTCCATTTCTCTCACTTTTTCTCCTATGTACTTGTTGGAAGGAGCGACACGCGCTAACATTTGTTCGTTTGCTACCAGCAATCCCTCCAGCAGCTGTGGTCACAGGTCGGCGACAGCAACAAGCAGCTCCAGCAGGCTTGCGCGCAGATCATCTCGGGGCTGAATGGCGCTTCCGAGTCTTAGTATGTTCCCTTTTTTTTTTACCCTCTATGTAGTGGTTGACGGCGCTGACTATTCAAAATAGCGAGCAATCCGAGTCGGACAATGCGGCTACCTTTGCCGGTGCCCTTGCTGGGCTTGCTGGCAAGGCCTAAATGTCCTACGAGACGCATACATCTGCATGGTGCATTCTAATAGATGAGGGAATATCTGTATATATTAGCATAAGCTCGGATCGGTGTTGGGGCTAAGGAAACACGAATATAATTGATGTGCACTTTGTGAACGCGTTTTATATCTCTTCTCCTGCAAACTTCGACTTGCAGGTCGTCAGGGCCTCATTCCTAAATCAATCGACCTCTCAAGAAAATTGGGAAATGGCCGTCAATGGTGCTTCATCTATAGGCTTATCGCTTCTAGAAATAGACTATTGCACCCATCCGCTGGTCGAAGATATATATTAAGCAGAGGACTTGCGCCATACACCCATCGAAGACGGCGCGTTATGTAGTTAACCGTCGTTCTTAATGTTACGCGTGCTTATCGGTGGGATCAGCCCAAGGTCAACCCATGAATTAGAGCAGGAAGTGACTTGTAGGCGCTGAGCGACATGCTCTGGCCGGTCAAGGGGTATTTTTTATCTTTTGCTTATCTCGGAAAACTGATTCCGAGAGACTCGCGACTGCTTGTTGATGAGCCCTCGGCCTTGGCATCAGCCGTCTCTCGGACACCAGCCGACCTGGGCACGATAAAACATCGAGATATCCAAGGAGTGAGATAACCCGAGCTTTGTACATTCACGTCTGATTCTTGTTGAGCTCCTTGGCATGGAGTTCCTCCGATGGTGTGAGTCGGGGTGAGTTGGAGATGCGGGACCCCAGTCTCGGTAACCCGGTCGGATGCCTTCTCCACCGCACGCTGTGATTGGGCAGAATCCCGGTTGCTTTCCCTGCTCTGGTTAGGCTCGTGTTGAGTGAGCGGTGATTGCACAAGCGGCGCGCTGAGGTGGAGATGACTCAGGTTGTGGTCAGGTTGCAGAAAAATCCTGCAGTTTATCTCAAGAGAAGATGAGATGTCAAATGAAGAACCTCGCATCAATCGCCTGATTCAGCAGCCCGAATTCGGTGGGCATTCGCCCGAGTGTCATGGCCTACTCCACCTCCCCCGCCTGGAGCTCCCCAGAATCGTCCCCGGCCACTCCAGCTGGCTCGGACGTTCTCCGAAGATGTGATGTTGGTCAGAAGACCCGCATTGTGGGAGTGTTGGAGGCCAGAAGCAGTCTGGCCTGGATTTTCGCTTAAAGATGGCTTGCTCCACGCTGCGATGTGACCCTGCAATTCTCGCCACTCCACCATCACCACATCACACCACACAGCGTTCCCCCCACCATGGCCGACGTCGACGAAAAGGCTGTCGCTAGCCATACCGATGCGCAGCGACACAAGGTGCAGTTCGAGCACGATGAGCTGTATCAGGCGTATGCGGCCAAGAGTGAGGAATGGCACAGGAACATGACGAAGAAGCTGTTGCGCAAGGTCGACCTGCACCTGCTGCCGCTGCTGGTTCTCATGTACCTGCTGAATTTCTTGGATCGCAAGTACGTTCACTCCCTCATTTGTACATACCAGTTCGCATCTGACTGTCGCATCGCAGCAATCTGTCGCAAGCCCGCCTCGGCACCCTCGAACAAGATCTCGGCATGAAGGGGACAGACTTTAACCTCGCGACGAGTATCCTCTTCGTCGGATACCTCCTCATGCAACTGCCCTCGAACCTCCTGCTCACGCGCGTTCGACCGTCGCTCTTCCTCGGCATCGCCATGGGCATCTGGGGCGTCATCTCCGCCTGCCAGGCCGCCGCACACTCGTTCGCGGGACTCGTCGTGGCTCGATTTTTCCTCGGATTCGTGGAGGCACCCTTCTTTCCGGGGGCTGTCATGCTCATGTACGTATGCAATCACCCCCCTGTGTCCGGATAGCGCATCACTAATTTATCCCGTGCAGGTCGAGTTGGTACACGCGCCAGGAACTCAGCTACCGCATCGCCTGGTTCTACGCCGGCAGCTCACTCGCCAACGCCTTTGGCGGTCTGATCGGCGCCGGCGTCCTGGGAAACCTGCACATGTCGCACGGGATCTCCGGATGGCGATGGCTGTTTATCATCGAAGGCACCATCACCGTTGCACTCTCGATGCTCGTCCCGTGAGTACCACTGCAAGACAATCTATGCAGCGACCACGTTCTAACGGTAGTAGATTTCTCCTCCCCAACTACCCCGCAACAACAAACTGGCTCGAGGATGAAGAAAAAGCGTACGCGCAGTGGCGCCTGATGAACGACGCCGGCGAAGCAGACGACACATCCGCCTCGTCGATCAAGGAGGCGCTGTACCTCGTCTTCACGGACAAGCGCATCTACCTGTTCATCCTGCTCCAGCACCTGTCGCTCCTCTCGCAGACGTTCCAGTACTTCTTCCCTTCGATCGTCAGCACGCTCGAGTACAACAACATCCAGACCCTCCTCATCACCGCGCCCGTCTGGATCGCCACCTTCCTCGTCTCACTGGTCGTCACCTGGACGTCGGGCAAGACGAACGATCGCAGTATCCATATCATGTGTCTGATGTCCGTCTCCATCGTCGGGTGCATCATCTGCACGGCCTCGACGAACATCGGCGCGCGTTTCCTGGGAATGTTCATGTACGTCGAACCACCCACCCTGCTTTAGTCTATGCCCACTAACAAATATATCTGAACAGGATGCCAATGGGCGCCGTCTCCGCATACCAAATCATCATCGCATGGGTCGCGAATTCCTTCCCACGCCCGCTCGTCAAACGCTCCGCAGCAATCGCCACCGCGAACATGATCGGCAACACGGCGAGTATCTACGGCTCGTACATGTGGCCGTCTTCCTCGGGGCCACGGTATATCCCCGGTGGGAGTGCGACGGCCGCCGTTGCGCTGGGCGTTGCGGCTATGGCGTTTGTTATTCGTACTGTGCATGTGCGGATGAATCGGGCGTTGGTCGAAAAGGAGAGTACGGTTGAGCGGGAGGAGGATTTGGCTGCGCCGAGGGGGTTCAGGTATATTCTGTAATTCAATGGATGAGTTGGTGGTGCCCGGGTGATCATGCAACGAGTATATAGATAGTAGTTAGATAGATAGATACCTACGCAAGTGTGGAGCGAGTTATTTATCCACACATGAAATCCTACCTGCAAAGAACCGAGGTATAGTAAGCACGTACAGTACATACTTGGTCTCCCGTCGGGGGTCGCGCACAGCCGCTGGTTCCAGGGGTTGCAACGCGGCTTGAAGCCTGGATCAGTTTTGACATTCGGCGGAAGCTGGTTGGTGATGGTTTTAGTGAAGTTTCGGCGCGCAGTGTTGGGGAACATGCAGTAGTAGAGGACAAGGAAAAAGCTCGCGATGGCAAAGCGCAGCTTGTTAATACAGCCCGCAGTACTCGCCAGCAAGAAGCACCTCAGGACACGAGATAGCCAGTCTTGCATGGGTAAGGGGGAAGGATATAAGACAGGCTTCGCTGTAGCATGGTAACATACTTGACTTGGTCAGCTACAGAGGGGGAGAAGAGTAACAGCTGCTGCACCACTACTAATAATCACTATCTCTTTGTCTATCTATAACAAGTTAGTAGGCCAGAACTAGGGGTAAACAACTATGCCCACGAAGTTTTCAAGCCTCGGGATATTTACATCCAGCAGTCCCTTATAGTAACCTGTCCCTATTATAATAAACAAGCAGTGCACTACCTTATATACTTTCTTCGTTTTATCAAAATTATTATCACCCCTATTGATTCCATGACAACTATCTTCCCACTAATTGCGATTGACCTTGATTGTGAATAGCTTTGAATACGCTGGAAGACCAAAAGAACACACTCTATGGTCTACCGCTAAATGTAATGAGCAAAGTGGTGTCGATCCTTGATTACTGTGACTATGCTCATCTCAATCGAGTGTGCTGAAAGTTGTATGTGCGAATAAGACAAGAGTTACTTGCCCAAATGCTTTTTAAGGTATATTACATCTGTTCTGAGTAGCTTGACGAAGGTGGTGGGTGCGCAGAAAGGCAGGCACGGATACATAGCCCCTCTCAGATCGGACATCGATGATGATCACCGCGGGCAAAGGTGTGCCATATGGAGGCCCAACCACAGGTTACAGGTCAGCCGGGGTGTTAATTTTGGTCGCTCGAGACAAAATGGCTGATGTAATGGTCTTGGCAGTCAG